>PVIU01004900.1:0-120550 GCA_004026605.1 Ondatra zibethicus | reverse complement strand
ATGCCCCTTGATCGAAGAATGGATTAAAAAAATGTGGTACATTTACACAATGGAGTACTACATAGCAGAAAAAAATAACGACAGCCTAAATTTTGCAGGAAAATGGATGGAACTAGAAAGCATTATTTTGAGTGAAGTAACCCAGACACAGAAAGACAATTATCACATGTACTCACTCATAGGTGGTTTTTAAACATAAAGCAAAGAAAAACAGCCTACAATTCACAATCCCAGAGAACTTAGACAACAATGCGGACACTAAGAGAGACTTACATAGATCTAATCTACATGGGAAATAGAAAGTAGACAAAGACAAGATTTACTGAGTAAATTGTGAGCATGGGGACCTTGGGGGAGGGTTGAGGGGGGAGGGAAGAGGCAGGGAGGGGAGCAGAGAAAAATGTTGAGCTCAATAAATATCAGTACAAAAAAAAAATGTTATTCTCTGGAAGTTGGGCCTACTGGAAAAGCAGTAAGAGACTAGAAGAACTCGGGAGAGGGATATCCTGTCCCGTCAGGTAGTAATATGTTCCTTCTTATGGGAAAAATGACTTTCACCTTTTTTCAGTTAAGATGTTCCTTTTCTCCCAAAATAGATAACCTTTTATTGGAAATCAGAAAAGGGGCAAAGTAAAAGAAAAACAAAGTTGTCCCATAAATTTTGAAGATTTGGTATTTTAAAAGTTGTTGACTCAGGTGGGCAGTGGTGGATCTCTGGGCGTTCAAGGTCAGCCTGGCCTACTGAGCAACCATTTCTTAAAAAAGTAAACAAAAAAAGAATTGTTTGCTCATCAGCAACATTTAAATTTTGAATATTTATATTTGCTTTATTAGTGATTAGATGGGGTTTTATTAGCTCTCTTTAAAAATCTATCCATCCATCCATCCATCCATCCATCCATCTATCTAAAGCGTGAGTGCTCTATCTACACACCAGAAGAGGGCATAAGATTACACTATAGATAAATGTGGTTGTGAGGAATTGAACTCAGGACCTTTAGAAGAGCAGGCAGTGCTTTTAACCACTGAACTCTCTCTACAGCCCGGGGTTTTATTAGTTTAAAATTCATATGAAAATATTTGTGACAGGACAGTACAAGAGATAGACTAATAGCAAATGGTTTAATTAATTAATTTTGTTTTGAGCAAGTTTTTGTTGTTACCCCAGGCTGGCCCAAAACTCATGCTTCTCCTATGTTAGCCTTCTGAGCTGTAGTTACAGACATGTACTACCATGCCCGGGGGAAAATAGGTGTTGGGTATTCCTACAGCCAAGTCATTCTCATCTGAGAACTATTGCTTATATTTCTTGTGTTTTCTTTCAATTTGTGTGTATGTTTGTGTGTGTTGTTTTGAACATACTTGCTTCTCAGAAAAACTGTTTAATGTTTTTAAATTAAAAAGAAACTCTTAGGTTAGTCTTTTGTTTTAAAAGCTTTTAGTTGTAAGATAATAGATTGGTCCTGATTCAAAAGAGTTAGAATGCCACACATATATTAGATCTGTCTGTTATTACAATGTAAGACATTTGGCAACCATATCTCATTATAAACTGTCGACTTAGAACATTCAGAACAGTTTAAATCCTGGCTGTCAACATTGCAGCTATCCTTTGTGCAGCAGTTGTGGGATGAGCTGCATGTATTGGTTAGTTTCTTAGCAAGGCTTCTCTCTTGTTGCAGCTACTTCATTTCCTGTTGCCATTGTTACTATTCCTGGCCTCTCATTCACTCAATCTTGTGTTCTGCTATTAAACTCTTTCTTCTTTTTTGAGAGCCTTTGAGTTTCTTTAAACACATACATACATACGTACATACACACACATACACACATTTATTTGGTGTGTATGTTTTGCTTTCATGAATGCCTATGTACTATGTACATGTCTGTTGCCCACAGAAGCATGAAGATGGTATTGAATCCCTTGGGACAGGAGTTACAAGATGGTTGTGACCCATGTGAGTGTTGGAAATCAAACCCAGTTTTTCTAGAAGAACACTCAGTGCTCTTAACCACTGAGCCATCTCTCCAGCCCCTTTGGTAGTTTCTTTTTTTTATTTTTTTATTTTTCGAGACAGGGTTTCTCTGTGGCCTTGGAGCCTGTCCTGGAACTAGCTCTGTAGACCAGGCTGGTCTCGAACTCACAGAGATCCGCCTGCCTCTGCCTCCCGAGTGCTGGGATTAAAGGCGTGTGCCACCACCGCCCGGCCTTTAGTAGTTTCTTGAATGTAGTGCTCCTCCATAATGCAGAACCCACTAGGGACTGGTATTTAGTAGGCATTTGATAAATAATTTTGACTTGAATACTGTTGTCATATTGTAATGTCTTTGTTTTAGATTTTACGAAGTTTCAATCCTTTAACTCTGTTAGCCCCCTTAAGACTTCGGATACTTGCAGATGAGTAGCACTCACCGTCTTAACTATTGGAAACTGATTTGTTTATGTTGACTTAGTGGTTGTTTAGCTATCTTTCATGATGCCATAGTACTGATCAATAATGTTTCTTACCTTTTTTGTGTGTGTCCTGGAGATTAACTCAGGCCTACCACATATTAAGACAGGCACTCTTCACCAAGTTACACAGTCCTCTTCCTTCTAAAATCATAATGTATTCATATAATTTAAGTTCGGATTTATTACATTTTGTGTGTGTGCATGCTTACGTGAAGATTAATTTCTAGTGTTTCCCCTATTGCTTCTTTCCACTATGAATCTGAATATAGTTTGTCTTTATGTCTTGTCTTTATGTCTGTCTGTGTGTGTAGGTGCATATTTGTGTGTCAGATATGTTTATATATGTGTACACTTACATGTAGATGCCAGAAGACAACCTCAGCTGCTGCTTCTTAGGAACCAGTTGCATATTGTTTTAAAATTTATTTGTGCCTTTGTGTGCATGTATGCAATGCAAATGTGTATATGTTATAGCACACATGTGGGAGTTAGAGGACACCTTACAGGATTTAGTTCTTGTCTACTGTGTGGGTTCTAGGGATCAAAATCAGGCTCTTGGGCTTGGCAGCAGTTGCCTTTACAAGCTTTGCCATTTCATTAGCCCATCCTTCCTTCTTTGTTTCCGTCTGTCTGTCTTTCCCTCCCTCCCTTCTTTTTTTCTTTCTTTTTTTTCAGATTCATTTATTATGTATACAGTGTTCTGTCTGCAGTTGTGCCTGCACGCCAGAAGAGAGCATCAGCTCTCATTATTTATGGTTGTGATTCACTGTGATTGACTAGGAATTGAACTCAGGGCCTGTAGAACAGTCAGTGCTCTTAACCTATGAACCATCTCTCCAGCTCCCCCCACCCCCTTTTTTAAAGACGAGTTCTCTTATAGGTCTGAGTTCATTGATTAGGCTAGACTGCCTGGCCAGTGAGTCTCAGGATCCATTTGCCTCTGCCTACCCAACACTTGGGATTACTAAAGTACACCATTGATTCTTGACTTTTAAAATGTGGATTCTAAGGTTTGAAATGGGGTCCTACTGCTTATAAGGCTGACTGTGCCATCTCTCTCACCCTTGTCTCTTATAAAGTGATAAAGGTATAAGTGACTAGGCAGGCAGTGGTGGCACATGCCTTTAATTCCAGCCCTCCGGAAGGCAGAAGCAGAGGCCAGCCTGGTCTACAGAGTGAGTCCCAGGATGCTGGGGCTGTTACACAAAGAAACCCTGTATCAAAAAAGAAAAAAAAAAAGGTATTTAAAAAACAACAGTATGAGACTGGAAGGGAGCACTGCTTAGCATGCACAATGCCTTTGGGGTTTTGCTGAACACTGCCTCCCTCCCCCACCCCAGGACTTTATCACAAAAATGTCAACATGGAACCTTTATTGGCAATTATATTGAGTGTATAGTATCTATAATGTTACTTATTGTAAAGAATTTGAAATGGGCCAGGCAGTTGTGGCACACGCCTTTAATCTCAGCACTCGGGGGACAAAGGCAGGTGGATCTCTGAGTTCAAGGCCAGCCTGGTCTACAGAAAGAGAGTTCCAGGACAGGCCATAAATCTACAGAGAAATCCTGTTTTGGAAAACAAAAAAAAAAAGGGGGGGGGGGGGAAGAACTTGAAATGGATTTTTCTTTCTTTTTTTTTTTAAAGAATTATTTATTTATTATGTACACAGTGTTTAACCTCCATGTATGCTTGCCACCAGATCTCCTTTCAGATGGTTGTGAGCCACCATGTGGTTGCTGGGAATTGAACTCAGGACCTCTGGAAGAACAGTCACTGCTCTTAACCTCTGAGCCATCTCTCCAGCCCTTGAAATGGATTTTTCTAAAGTCAGTGTATTTGCTGATCTTGGTAGTACGCTCCTGTGATTCCAGTACTTGAGAGATAGAGGATAATGAGTTCTGGACCAGTGTAGCCTACTTGGTGAGATCTTGTCTCAAAACAGAGAAATCATTGTATTATATGCCATTTTTTAATATTTATTTATTTATTTATTATGTATACATTATTCTGTCTGTGTGAATCCCTGAAGGCCAGAAGAGGGCACCAGATCTCATTACAGATGGTTGTGAGCCACCATGTGGTTGCTGGGAATTGAACTCAGGACCTTTGGAAGAGCAGGCAATGCTCTTAACCACTGAGCCATCTCTCCAGCCCCATTATATGCCATTTTTAAGAAGCAACTGATTTTGGGAATCTGTTTAGTATTTAAAACATAGAGTGTTTAAAGCACTGTTCATTCCCGACAGCAAAAAACTTGAAGTTACCTGTTTTATAAACATTATATAACTTTTACAAAACTATGACTTGGAGCTTGAGAGATGACTCAGTGATTAAAAGCAGTGTTACTCTTGCAGAGGATACAGGTTTAGTTTCCAGCATCTACATATAGTGGCTTACAAACGTGTAACTCCAGTTTCAGGAGATCTCACCTTCTGTTCTGTCCTCCTTGAACACCAGGAATGTCTATGGTACATATACATACATGCAGGCGAAATATTCATGCATAAAAAATAACGTAATTCTAAAACCTTTTTAAAGGGCTAAACACAAAATTTTGATTTTATTGTGTATATATGTTAGAAATTTGTCCTTTAAGCTGTACTGAATGTTTCAAAATAGAGTATATAATAGGATTTTCTTTGGAGACACAGTCTCCTGTATCCCAGGGTATTCTCTAACTTGCTGTGTAGCTGAGGATTACCTTGACTTCTGATTTTCTGCCTCCATCTCTCCAGTGCTGGGGATTGCAGCATGTCCCATTATGCCCTGTTTATGAGACATCAAAGATAGAATCCAGGGCATATTCCATGTTAGGCACCCCTAGATTTATAGTGTAATTCTAGTATGTAGAAAATAATAGTTCCCCCTTTCCACTACATACAGGTGAACATAAAAAGAAGTATGGAAGAACACTTTGTAAATTTTTAACATTGCAGGTGAGAGTAATCATTGGCTTACTGAAAATTATTATGTTGTAGAAATGGTGAACATGATGACAGTTGTATCTCCAGGGGAGAAAGCTAGAGATGAGTTAAGTGAAAGTTGTGAGTTGCAGATGTTTAACCATATGGTCTTTCTCTACTTGTAACCTTCTAGCACAGTGTATATACTGAGACATTTGCTTGACCCCCTCCATCCAGATTTTTTTTTGTTTTGACAGAGGTTCATGTATCTTTTTTTTTTTTTAAAATATTTATTATGTATACAATATTCTGTCTGTATGCCTGCAGGCCAGAAGAGGGCACCAGACCCCATTAAAGATGGTTGTGAACCACCATGTGGTTGCTGGGAATTGAACTCAGGACCTTTGGAAGAGCAGGCAATGCTCTTAACCTCTGAACCATCTATCTCTCCAGCCCCAAGGTTTATGTATCTTAAGCTAGCCTCCAACTCACTTTGTAGCTGAGGCTGACTTTGACTTCCTGATTCTTCTACTGCCATCTCCACAAGAAGTCATAAGAGAGTGTCTAATTCTGCCAAACTGGAGTTATAGGTAGTTGTGTGTTGCTTTTTGTGTTTCCCGGGAATCAAACTTTGGTTCTCTGCAAGAGCAGTATGTGCTTCTAATTGCTGAGCCATTCCTCTAGCTTTGCAAATTGGATTTCTAAAAATTTTAATTATTTTGAAGATAGGGTCTGGCTACATAGTACATGCAGACTAACTATCCTTCAACAAATTTCTTCCTTTTGTACTGTACATGCACTACCATATCTAGTTTAGAAATTTTGTTCTAATTAGACATGAGTTAAAAGAATTCAGACTATTGAAAGGATGTAAGAAGACTCTTTTTAAGAGTTAGCAGTAATTGAGAGAAAATGATTAGGTGAAGGATTTCAGGAGTTTCACATGATTGGCTTTTTCATTGTGATTGATCAGCAGACTTTCAAAACAGTGGTACCTTTATCAAAGCTCTCTGCTTTGAGGTAGGCTTATTTAATTGATTTAGAAAGACATACAAAGTAATACTATAGAAAAAAAATCAAGTTTGTTATTTGGGGCAGGGTAGGTGGGTCTTTTCTCCCAAGCTCTCTTTCCCAGACTATTTAGAAAATTTGTCTTCATTTCCTCTGTGCCCTTTTTGCCATTGCACACTTTTGAGCAGAGTTCTAACCACTTAGTAGAGACAGCACTCGAGAAGACACCCCCCAAAAAAAACAGAAAGAAAAAAAGAAAGATGGGAAGACTATTCTCGTTTTAGCACCCAGCTCTAAGTTTAGAAAAGACTATACAGAGATAAGTCATAATTTCCATTTCAACTAATTTTTTATAATTCAGAGGAACTGTTTAAGATAGTCCCTCCAGAAGTTTATTAAACTTGCTCTATTAAATTGTTTGGGAAGGAGTAATCTAGGGTCTGGAACTCAGGATTGAGTAAGGTGCTCAGTGCTAACGTTAGATTTTTCTCCTTTAATTCATAAGGAAAAGGATCAGAGCACTCTTCTGTTTGCTCTGTTGAGGATTAATTTACTTGGATTGTTCTTAGTGTTCTCCAGAAGTGTTTGCACCAGGAAATAATTCTAGGGAACCATGTTACAATTAGTAGCTGGGTTCAAGCTTTGGGGCATTTGGTGTTTGTGAGGTTTTGCTGTAATAAATAAGGTGGAAAAAATATCAAGAATGATTCCTAATACCAACTAAGGGCTTCCACATGCACATGTATTCCCCACAAATGCAAACATGCAAGCTCAAGTGCACATAACACAGGAAAATTGAAAAAGAAAAAAAATATCTTAATTAAGGGAGTTTTAATAGATTTTTATTACATAGTGTATCATTTTTGTATACCTGTTAAAAGGAAAAGAGGCTAGAGAAACAACTCAGTTGGTAAAGTACTTGCCATGCAAGCATTGGGGCTCAGATATGATCCCCTAGAATGCTCATTCAAAACCTGGGTGTAGTGGCACATGCCTATAATTTGAGCATTGGGGAGGCAGAAACAGGATCCCTGAACCTTGCTGGCTGGCTAATCTAACCAAATTGTCCTGCTAGTCTAACCAACTCAGTCAGCTCTAGTTTCTAGTCTCAAAAACTAGAGATTGATTGACGAATATACCTGTTAGCCATCTCTGGTCTTCACATACACACATGTAAGAACACAGTAGCGTTCCACCTTTCTCTTTTTCCCAGCTGTGTAGTAGTAGCAGCAGCACGTCACTCAAAATGTCTGAAACAGTTCCATTTTTATGTATTAGACAGAGTCTTTTTGTAATCCAGGTTGACCTTGAACTCAGATCCTCTTTAGTCTCCAAGTGCTGGGATTGCAGGTATGCTGGGATTACAAATATTCTGCAACTATAGGCGTGTAAATGCCTGGTTCCACTATTATCTGTTTAAAATTCAGTGATGATTTGGTGCTTGTGACAACTTTAAAAACGATATAAGCAGTTTGGACTTTAAAATTTTCTTGGCATATTTGTTATACACTTAAGTGTATACTGTATACACTTGTATGTTCTATGTGCATGTGTGTGCATATGAATATGATGGCCAGAGGTGAATGTTTGGTGTCTTTCTTAGTTGATTTCTACTTTATTGTTTTGAGACAGGGTTTCACTGAAGAACCTTTTGCTTATTGGTTTGGATTGACTGGCCATCCAGCAAGTCTCAGGGGTTTTCCTGTCTGTGTACTTTATAAGGTGTCCATTTAGCAAAAACAATAGTAATAGGTTCCTCCCTGGGGCTTATGACTTTCTGGGCCACGGACTTCTGATCTAGTTCATAGTATTTGGCATGGATTCCTTTCTTGAGAGCAGGTCTTAAATCTAGTCAGAAAGTGCCTGGTTACCTCCATTACTTTCTTGCCACTATTGTACTAGTGAGCACATTATACCTGGCAGGTTGGCATTACAGCATTCAGGCTTCACTGCTTTTCTCCTCCTGCATAGCACTTTCTGGCACTATGAAAATTTCAGTTCGCTTCCACCTTGATTTATGTCCTATAACCAAATGTGTTGTGACTTCAGTAATAAGGTGTTATTACCATCTTATTCTGGTAGGTAATCAAGAACAGTGGTGATAGCCAGTGTTATTTTGGGGGTTTGGCTCCCACTGATATTTTCATTTAATATCCCATGTCTTCTGGGGAAATATCTACTTAGGGTTATCTGTGTTCCAAACCCCTGCTCCCCCCACCCCACCCCTTTAAATTGCACTTTTAAATTAGCTTACAGAGTAGTGGGTTTCTGTGGGTTTCTCTTTGATTTTTTTTTCTTTCTCCCCGAGACAGGGTTTCTCTGTAGCTTTGGAGCCTGTCTTGGAACTAGCTCTGTAGACCAGGCTGGCCTCAAACTCGCAGAGATCCACCTGCCTCTCTGCCTGGGATTAAAGGCGTGTGCCACCACCGCCCCGATTCTTTTTGATTTTCCTGAGACAAGGTTTCTTGGTGTAGCTTTGGAACCTGTCCTTGAACTTGGTTTGTAGTCTGGCCTTGAACTCACAGAGATCCTGCCTGCCTCTGCCTCCCAAGTTCTTGTATTAAAGGCTGTGTCACCACCGCCTGGTGGGTTTCTATTAGTATTTTTCTTTCTTTTTTTTTTTTAAATTCTTTTCTTTTTTTTAAAAAATAAATTATATATATATAGTGTTCTGGGACCAGATCTCATTACAGATGGGTGTGAGCCATCATGTGGTTGCTGGGAATTGAACTCAGGACCTCCGGAATAGCAGTCAGTTCTCTTAACCTCTGAGCCATCTCTCCAGCCCTCTATAAGTATTTTTCATGCGTCCTTTGTGTTGGTTACTGCCTTTTACTCCCATCTTCATCCCCATTAAACTTATTATTTGCTTGTTGTTACCATCTTTTTTTTTTTTTTTTTTGGAGACTGTTTTTACATAGCCTTAGTTGTTTTAGAACTCACTATATAGACCAGACTGGCCTAGAATTCTCAGGGATCCACCCGCCTCTGCGTCTTAAGTGCTTAG
This sequence comes from Ondatra zibethicus, assembly GCA_004026605.1. Lineage (NCBI taxonomy): Eukaryota > Metazoa > Chordata > Mammalia > Rodentia > Cricetidae > Ondatra > Ondatra zibethicus. The sequence continues at coordinate 111,171 of PVIU01004900.1, read as the reverse complement.
ATTAAAGGTGTTTACCACTGTGCTCAGTGTTTGTTTGTTTGTTTATTTATTTTTTACTAGACTATTTTTTGCAGCAATTCAGCTGGCAAAATGAAATGAGTAAATCTAGGGAGGGATAGATTTACTCATTTCATTTTGCCAACTTCATTGCTGTAAATAGTCATTAAAAACTCTCATTCTTAGGAGATTATAAGCAGATCACACATTGTCTAGCTAGTTGTTCTGATCTGGTATATTTCACTTTTTCTTGACATTGTTTGACAAAGATATGTTTCTATTTAACAGGTTTTTCCACACACAAAAATCTTTTTAAAAATACGGAGAAGAATGGCAGCAGAAACCCAGACACTAAACTTTGGACCTGAATGGTGAGTTCAGTTTTGTCTTATTTGATATTGAATGACATAACCCACTAGTAAGAGTTATACAGGAGCTGGGTGGTGTATAAATGTGCATATTTCTGTTTCACGTGTATAGTTTAAAAATGTGACTAGCTTATAATATCTTACATTTGATAAAGGACAACATTCTCTAATTGAATTTTTTCTTGGGTTTATTAGGTATGGATAACGAAATTAAAACTCTATAGTTCTACCACCCTAGAAAATTATTTTTGAACCTTTGTGTATGTATAAACAATTTTACATAACTATAACAGTAATACTTTAATATCTATTTTTCTACTATTGATATGCTTATTTAAAAATAGTTTTAATGGAGGCATTTGAAACTTTTTATTGATGGGCTAAGCAGGTGGTCCAGAATTAATACTGGCTATTAGCAGTAGCCCATCTAGAGCTGAGTTAGCGTTTGCCATAATAACAATTAATTGACCTTTGAGTCTCTTACAGATATGTTTGGACCCCGAATATGGAATTCTCATGGAATTTTGAGATCCATCACATTATAGTGTGGCTTTTCCCCCTCTTCTTTTCCCCCCAAAGTTGGTGATTGAAGATCCTCTCTTCAGTGACGTGAATAATGATAGTTAATTTTCCATTCATACTTGGAACAAACCCCTTTGGTAATGTCTAAAGGAGGAATTGGATTAGTGTCAAAATTCTTTATGTTTAGGTGGTGGTTTGTAAGACTTCTGTAGGAGTTCCTTGTTTAAGGAGTCTTACGAACTTACTCGATCATATACACTTCTTTTGATATGTAATTCCTAGATATTCTTAACCTTCATGGTTAGCATTTGGAGACCGAAGGAGAAAACATTTGAAGTTCTGTGAATCGACACATTGCCTATAGTTTGAGTTTACTTTGAAAATGTTGATCTAAACAATGTTGCACCTGTTTCAGTTATTTTATATTTAAAAAAGAATTTTCTTATTTCTATATCACTCTGCTTCTAGAAAAATCAGAAATTATAAGTACATAAGATAAAGGTATAAATACCTTAATTTGATCCTTAGTACCCACTGTAAATATCTTGGTGTATCTTTCCAAATGGTTTTATGTATCTTATTTGTGTATATGTGTATTTATTTTCACAAAATAGGGTCAAACTGTGCATTCAATCTTGTAACCTTAACAAAAAAAGCCTAAACCAAACAAAACCTTTTTCAATAAACGCTTTTTTGGTTCTATTAAGTAGTTTCATTGTATGGATATACTATCATTTAACTAATTCTCCAGATGTAGAGGCTGTTCTCAGCTGTTAGTATTATAAAAACATTTTTAGCATTCTTATAGCTAAATCTTTATTCACACCATATTTACTTCTTTAACCAGGTAGATTTAAATTCATGTAGTTCACTTTGTAAACCATTGTGTGTGCAGCTGTTCTGCTATTATTACTTTTCTTTTGTACTAATACATTCTCACGTTTTTCTTTGTAAAATCATGTTAAAATCACTAAGGCACTTAAAGGGTTTTTTTTTCCTTACAGCATCTTGCTAATAATATGTAGTGAAAAAGAAGCCAGAAAATTTAACCAAAACCAAAGAATTAAAAACAAAAACAGTCCACCCAAACTGGTGATATTCTTGATTTTTTTTTTTTTAATCTTACATCTCTGGTTTGCACTGGAATCCTGTTGGAGTTTAAGTTTTTGTGAATAAAGTTTCATTGGAAGACAGCCATGCTTTTTTGTTTCTGTGTTACCTTGATAGTTTTGTGTTAACTCTGGCAGGGATGAATAGTTGTATTAGAGGCTGCCTAGTTCTCAGAGCTTGTACATTTTCTCCTTGGCCCTTTGCATAAAGTTTGCTGTTCTATGACATGTGTTAATGAACATCAAATTATTTGCAGGTTTCTCTTTGCCATTGGCTCAATCTGTCAGGAGTGTCTTACTTGTCCTCCTTATTGTACCCTGAAGTATTTATAGGGTGTTTAATTTGAACTGAGTTAACTTTAGCGGATGGTAGTCATCAGTTCTGTCCTTAATCAGAAACTTCTCGTTGTTACCTAGGTTAATCCTGTATCATTGGTACTTAGGAGCCTTTACTGAGGAGTGTAGAGCTAAGTAGGCACAGCCTTAATTATACCATCAGTCAAGGTAGTTTATGAAGACCTTAAACAGCCAAAGTAACTGTGTACTAGAAAGTTGCCTTGTCACATTGGAGACTTTTGGCATATTTTCTTCATGTAACATGTTCATTATAAATCTTGATATGAGGAACTGTGTTCAGAATAGTTGAAAATCAAGGAACAGAGTGATTATGTTGAGTCATTTTGTAACTCTGAACCATGCAGAACCATTTAATGACTTTTTATACAGTGCTTAACAAGTGATGCATAAAATGACTTTTTTTCTTTTAAAAGCTTTTCATCTTAGTTTTAAAATATATACTTGTAATTGAAAATTTTCTCCTCCCATCCTTCCCTCTAGACCTTATCTGGGGCAGTTGTGTTGATAGGAGAACATTGAAAATTGTCAGGAAGGACCATATGTGTATAGCCTTACTAAACCAAACAGAATCATTAGGTTGTGGATTGTTTATTAGAATAAGGAAATGAATTACAGATTCACCAAAATAGTGTAGAAGGATATGACAGTTAGTGAAGAAAATAATTTCTAGGTATAAAAAAATACTCAATTTTAAATGCCTTTCTTCAAATGTTATTACTTTAGACTTTCTGACTGTACAGCTTGTCTCCTTTCCTCATACTCCCTAACTCCTTTAGTGTCTATATCAAAATGTGATATACTAAATACTTCTTGCTCAGAATGCAGCCTCTAGCTCTCTAGACTGTGAGCTCCATTGTGAGCAGGCATTTGGTCTGGATTTTTGTATAGCTTATTACTGCTGTAGTTACAGTGCTTGGCTCGTAGGCATTCAATAAATGTCTATTAAATGAAAGAATGAATTGCTGGAAAGTAAAGTTGTTTTCAATGTTTTATTATTGTAAATGATATATGCATACTTCTGAATGATTTTGTTTCTATTCTGATCATTTTCTTTGGATTAATTCCCTTGAAGTAGAATTATTAAATCAAAAGTTTTATTTTTAATTTAAGGTTTATATGGCACCGTACAGATTGACCATCAGAAAGATAGTGTTAACTTAATTCACTTCCTCTGCGTGTTTACGTTGTCTTTGACAAAACTCTTTTTCTATTATGTTTTTGAGACAGGGCTTCTCTGTGTAGCTCTGGCTGTCTTAGAACTCACTCTGTAGACTGGGCTGGCCTCAGACTCACAGAGATCCACCTGCCTCAGCTTCTTGAGGGCTTAAAGTTCTATTGGATAAGTTGTTTTGGTGTTAAATACTTTTGATTAAGATTAGGTTTTACAGAATTTTTTTTTGTTGTTGGTTCTATTAACAAGAAAATTTGGAGGAAAAGTACTATGGAAAAAAAACAGAAAAAGTCTAAATTATCCATAGTCCTACCACGAAAAGAATCTATAGGTTTATGCCCTACTACTCTTTTTTTCTTTACAAATGTATATTTCCAGACATCTAAAAAATCAGATTTTACTTGAGAAAAATTTAAGGACTGGAAATCTACTCAGATAATTTCAGAAGACTTTATTATAGCGAGAATAATTATAGACATTTTGCTTTCTGGGGAAGACACACAGAAGCTCTCCTAGGGTTTCCTTTGTCTTCATTTTTATGCTCTCAAGGAAGTCTCTGGTCTTTGTTTACAAAAGAGAGGGAGAGGGTCATTACCCCCCCCCCCCAGCACTTCCTCTGTTAATACAGTGAACCATTTTGAGGTATGACTCTTTTCTCAATGTGGTTGCCTTAGGAAAGACCTAATTCCACTATTAAGGACACTGTTATTTCTCAGTGTTGGCCAATCTTTTGAGTTAGTGCAGCAGTGATTAGTTAGGCACTCCATAAAGTTTGGTTGAATAAAGGCATTCAGGCTTCATTGGCAAGTGTGGCTGGGGCATGAGAATGTAAGCCTGAGGCTGCTAGATGACTGTCCATACTCTGAGAAAAATACAAGTTCTGTCAGATGGAATGTGTTACTTTTTTCCAGTCCTCAAAAGGGTTTAAAGGGACAGTGAATGAGCTGCTATCCAAAGGTACTTTAGAAGAGAATATTTTTTTTTAAAAAAACAAACAAAAAACCAAAACCCAATTGTCAAGTTCCTGCTGCGGTCTAAACACCCCCCCCATCTTTCTTGCTATGTGTTACTTTCTGCTTCTCTTTCCTGTATTTGCCAGTTAACCTTTGTTGTTTCTAGTGTATTTCTTTTCCCTATTCCTGATAAAGGTTCAGAAAATATTTAAATATTTCTGACTGCAGAAAGGGCATGTTTAAAGACAAGGATGCAAGAGTTTGCAGATTTAAGAAATAAACTTCAAGACATTTTCCTTTAATGTGAAATGTGGGAAAGGAAGAGGTGAGCTTGGAGGCACTATATCATGATACTTGTTAAGTTTGTTTGGCCATTGTGTGCCAACAAAGAATTGGAGAGTTTTAGTCACATTTGTATTTGGAATGAGAATTGTGGAAGATAGAATAAGAGTAGTTGTATTGTTCAAGATATTGACAAAAATGTGTGAGAAAGAACTAGAAATGGTGTGAGAGATTTAGAATTAAGACATCATAAATGGATATAGAAGATGGGAGAAGGTGGAGTGTGAGCCCTGAGTATATGTGTGAGTGTATATATACAACTACATATATATGGTGTGTGTGTAGTTGTATATGTGTGTGTGTGTGTGTGTGTATATATATATATATTGAAGACCCAACCCTATGAGGGAGGTCAGAGCATGACTAGAAGAAAACCCAAAGCTTATGCAGAAGTAGTTTTTGATTACTAGACTGTCACACAAATATGGACATTCCAAATTGCTTTATAAGTTGAAGTGTGGATTTTGAATGGTAGTAAGTGAAAGTTTGGAGAATATAGTGGGGTTTTGGGGGGTCCTTCTGGTCCCTGTCATTTCCTACAAATGGTAGGACTTGACTCTGTTGTAGGCTGGGAGATGAAGGCCATGGGACTAGAACATTTCTCTTGTTTTTTTGCAGTGTTAAGGTAATTGATGAACTTTGTAGAGCAATGCAGTGGTGAGGAGCAAAGTAAGAAACTTCTGGAATAAGGAAAGTTGAATAGTACAGAGCTAGAAGTGAGGTGATATACTACTAAGTAGTCACACACACACATATATATATATCGTGAAGAAAGCAGGAGATCAGATTTCTAGAAAAGAGAATTGTGTGGAAGAAATAAAGGTCACTGGTGGCCTTTGGAAGGGAGATTACCTACATGCGGTTCAGCTTTTCCACATATCTAGGTGAGGGGGACTTAGAATTGACTATTGAGTTAGATCATAATGGTTATTCCAGCTCAATGAACTATTCCCCCCCCCCCCAACCCCTTGTAGACAGGGTTTTTCTGTGTAATAGTCCTAGCTGTTCTGGAGCTAGCTCTTGTAGACCAGGCTGGCCTCGAACTCACAGAGATCCACCTGCCTCTGCCTCCCGAGTGCTGGGATTAAAGGTGCACGCCAACACCGCCTGGCCATTCAATAAACTATCTTAATTGCTTTAGTCTCTTCACAGATACTGGAGAGTAAACTCTCATTGTGTTATAATAGTGGATATGGTGCCTGCAAGAGGTATTTGTTCTCTTTGGGGAGACATTGGAGTCCATTGGAAGGGACAGAGTGGTAAATGAATTTAAAAACTTGATATGAGAGCTGTTTAAGAAATTAGGGCTATTAATTAGGCTATAAGGGAGTCTCTGGTAATACCAGGTGACTCAGTCACTCAGTCACCATGGTTTTTACATGAAATGGCTTAGGTGTGCCCTCTAGTGTTAGAAACTATTGGGAAGCATATTGACTTAGTATGATGTGGAAGATATTTAAAAGTAATTTCTAATATTTTAAAATTAATGCCTGGCAATTAAATTGGCTATTTAAGATAAAAAATTGGGATCTCATAATTTATAGCATAATTACATTAGTCATAAAAATCCTAGCCTTGAATCTTAGTTCTGTGGTGACTGGTGTCAGGTGCATTAGTCTACAGCTTCACTTTCTTCGTCTTTTTTTTTTTCTTTCAGTGCTGGGGATGGAACCCAAGGCCTTCTGTATGCTTAGTCAGTGTCCTATCACTGAGCTTCACACTTCTTATATTTTATATTGCGTTTTTATGAAGCTTAAGTTGGATCAAATGAACTAACATGTATAATTTTCCAGCTCCAGTTCTCAGAGTTAAATTGCCTACTTTTTCAGGAGAGGCTCAGTTTAATTTTTTTCTGTGCATTTATATGCATGTGTGTGTATATATGTGCACATATTTATGTAGATGAGAGTGCACATAGAGAACAGAAATCAACACTGAAGGTTTGTTTATTTATTTTTTGAGACAGAGTTTTTCTGCATATCTTTGGAACCTGTCCTGGCACTCACTCTGTAGACCAGGCTGACCTTGAACTCACAGATCCACCCGCCTCTGCCTCCCTAGTGGGCACTCCAGCTTATTTTTTGAGACAGGTTCTCTCATTGAACCTGGAACTCTTAGGTTGAATAAACAGACTGGCTAGTAAGCTTCTCCCACTTCTTCTATTCTCCTGTGGAATTGCAGGCAGTTATTACTACATCTGCCCTTTTTAAACATGGGTGAGTGGGGATCTGAATTCATGCCTTTGTACTTGCCTAGCAAGTTCTTTACCCACTGATCCATTTCCCCAACAGATAGAGCCCAACTTTTGAGATTCTAATGGGAAACAGTTTCTTGAAGGTCTTTCATCAGTGTTTGGCTTATTCCTTTGAGGAGTGTTTTTCTGTCTTTAGTATGTCTTTTGGGCATGGAACCACATTCTCTGTCAAGAATTTGAAAGGAAACAAAGACCAACTCAGTAGTTGTGAGTACTCCTGGTACTTCCTTTGGAGAAATGGGGGATTCTGGGACTAATGCAAGAAGTTATATAAGATAACCCTGGAACACTTTGGCACAAGATAGAAAATAAACTGTTAAAAAGGGGCATGTCCAAAGGACTCATCAGGAGCCATTCGGAGAGTATCTTACTAGTCAAAGATGAGATAATGGGAACATCGTCAAAAATAGTCTCACTGTATTTAAATACATCAAGAAGTAATTCATTACTGTTGAATATTATTTTGAAAACAAGAGACGTTTTTTCTTCCCTTCCTGTGTAAACTGTTAACATTGAGTCACTGTTCTAAATAATATTAAGAGATTAGTTTCTCTTTGCAGAAATGCTACAAGAAAAGAGAAGGTTAGCGAAGTTAGGTATCCAAACATGGATTGTTAGTACATGCTAGAAGTTCAGAAAACTAAGTAGGCGTTGTATGTCTCATGATGGAATAATATACTACCACAGGGGAGAGATTGCCAAAACAATACAACACATCTTATCAGCTATACCCACTTATTGATTTAAATGATAAGACCAGCAATTTCAGACTTGAAAAAAAATCTTTTTGTGATAATTTACATATAAAATAATAGGCCAAAAATTTCCATCAGAATAGCATCAAAGACTTAGTGCCATGGTACAGAGAGCCAGGATGGCCATGGATTGTTTGATTGGTACATTTGAGTTTGTTATATGCTTCTTAATATTTCCTTATATGTTCAGAATTGTCTGTTATGTTTTTAAAGAGGATAAGAAGATAGAAACATTGGAAAGAACCATTCTCACCATAGTTTACTAGTAGTGTCTATTCTTTTTTTCTTCAGTATTACTTCTGCATGTAAACATGTTTTTATGTTTACCAAGCATGTGCCCTTTTTTGAATAATAAGCAAATATTTAGTGTACTGGCCTTCATATTTTTAATGCTTAGCAGTGTTGAGGATATATTTTAGAATATCTGTTGAACTTGTCCTTTAGGTTATATCAGATGAATTAAAGTAACTTAGTCTGTTTCAATCTTTATATCTGTTACTGCACAAAATTTTGGATAGCCCCAGATTATCAACCAACCAATAGACCTATCTACAACCAATCTATTTTCTCTTATCCCAGGTTTTGTTTTTGTTTTTAGACAGGGTTCTCTGTGTAGTCCTGACTGCCTTGTAACTTGATAGTAGACCAGCCAGGATGGCCTTGAATTTATAGAGTTCTCCTGCTTTGGCTTCCCAAGTGCTGGGATTAAAGGCATGTACCATCATGACTAGGTAGTAGCTTCTTTTTCATAGTTTTGCTGAATATCCCTTTTTGTTCCTGGCTCTTTCTCTTTTTATAACATTAATTTGGGCCGGGGGACAGCTCAGTTGAGGATGTGAACACAGCCCTGGGTTTGATGCAGGTACTGCCTAAAACTGAACCTGCTTGCAGGCCTGAATGCAAATGAAGGCAGGAGGATAGGAAGTTTAAGGTCATCCTTCACTATACAGTGGTGAGTTCAAACCAGTCTGAGCTGTGTGAGACATTGTCTCAAAAACAAACAAACAAAAAATGAAACCCCAAACAATTATTATTGGTAGTACTGAGATTCAAACCTAGGAGCAAGCCTGATCCCTCGAGACATTTTTAACTTACTTTTTATTTTAAGTTTCTGCATTTAGCCTTCTCCTTTATGTTCCATACTTTATTAAATGCTTTAGCTGTTACCAAATATCCAAGAGGTTTTAAATGCTTAGCTATTTAAAAATCATTCTTGGAAGTGGCTATTGCAATTTATAATTTTTACCCCTCTCTCCTCATCTCTTTTTTCAGTCTTGGATGGCAGTCAGAAAGTACAAGAACAGTTTCATGTATTCATACACCTTATAGTCCTTCAAAAATATTTTTAATTTTGTGTGCATGCACTTGAGCACAGGCTTTGGATCTTCTGGAGCTGATTACAGGCCCTTGTGAGCTGCCTGATGCAGGTGCTGGGAACCAAACTCAGCGCCGCTGAAACATGTTTCTTTAAAAAAAAAAAAAATTTTTTTTTTTCTTTCCCCAAGACAGTTTTCTGTGTAGCCCTGGCTGTCTTGGAACTCACTTTATAGTCCTGGCAGGTCTTGAACTCAGAAATCCACCTATTTAATCCCAGCCTACAGAGTGCTGGGATTAAAGGCTTATGTCACCATTCTCGATTTACTTTAAAAAAAAAATTGTGTGTGTGTGTGTGTGTGTGTACATGTGCATATGCAGAGATCAGAGGACAGTTTCAGGGTTGCTTCTCTTCACCTTTATTTGAGTTCCAGGGATTGAATTATTGTCTGCAGGCTTTTGAGCAAGTGCCCTTACCTGCTGAGCCATCTTGCTGACCTGTGACTAGGATCTTATGAGCCCTATTTGAGTGTTTCTATTGTTTTACACCCTTACCAATACTTGTTATTAAACTTAGTAATTTTTTTGTGAGTCTAATTGTCCCTGCTTTTGTATTTTGGTAAAAAAACTCTTTTCTTCAAACTTGAAGCTTCTTAGAGACAACCGTGGTGTTGGAATTGCTAAATTATCACTGACTATCTAGTTAGCACTCAGTGAATTTCTCAGTGTGCTGTGATGGAGGCTTGCATTAAATTCAAAAATCGTTGCTGCGTAAGAAAATGAAGTTTTTGCTCTTTTTATGAACTGCAGTGTATCTTACGCTGTATTATATAAAAAACATGGAGTACCAGAATATCTGTCTCTTCATTTGTATTCTCTCTTTTTCCTATTTTAGGCTCCGTGCTCTGTCCAGTGGTGGGAGTATCACTTCCCCTCCTCTTTCTCCGGCCCTGCCAAAGTATAAATTAGCAGATTATCGTTATGGCAGAGAAGAAATGTTAGCACTTTTCCTTAAAGACTACAAGGTAAGAAAATACAAAGAGTTGAGAATTGCAAATGAGACTAGTATGGACGGTGAAACTTATCTGTGTCTAATGGACTCCTGCTTTTTTACATCTTACCCCTTACTTGCATCGAAACATAGAGTGGTTAATAGTGACTGGAGGGATGTGCTGTCCTTAGAGAAGACCCATGATGTCATTTTGGGAACAGGAGGCTTGGTGGCAGCAGAACAGTCAGTACTGTTGATACCTCCTCTTCTCTTCCTTCTCCATTTCTTTCCCTTCTCTCTGTTGTACCTCTTACTTTCCTTCCCAATCAGGGTCCAGGATTGAGGGAAGACCAGCTTTCCTCTTCCTGCCCTTAAATAGAAAGGTGTAGTACAGAGAACTTTTAAAATTAACACTTGCTTCACTTAAAAAAGGACCAGGATGAAACAGTGTAGGCTTTTCTTATCTGACCAGGAAATACAATATCTTTTGTTTTTCTCAATATGCTTTATTTTTTAACTTATTAATAGATGGGGAATCACAAATTTTAGTTGCTAAGGACAGACACAATTGCTTTGGAATTTCCTTAGCATCTGCTTTAAGCTAAGTGTGGAGATTTTTATTCCTCTACTCTGTACTTTGGAATACCAGACTTAATACCAAGTCCAAAGGAAGTGGCTTCATGGGTGGAGATGGTGGGTGACTGGAGTATTTTATTTTATTTATCGAGACAGGGTCTTACTGTATAGCCTTGGAAAGCCTAAAGGTCCCTGTGTAGACCGGGCTGACTCAGATCTGCCTACCTCTGCCTCCCTCTGCTAAGATTAAAGGTATGTACCACCATGCCTGGTTCTAACTGGAGTTTTAATGTAATGACTGCATAATTAATAGAAGTAAATTATAATTGAATAAACTTTTTGTATTTATATTAGTCATTGCTAGAAAATAGTGTCTTGGTTTATCTTCTTGTAGTTGGAGAAATAACAACTTTATGGCCTTGTATTTATCACATAGATACCTTTTGACCTTCTGGAGAAAGAATTCCTGCCTATCCTACAGGAGGAGCCCCTGCCACCATTGGCTCTAGTACCCTTTACAGAAGAAGAACAGGTTTGTACTTATCTCTGAGCCTCAGATCCAACTCTTGTTTTTCTTTCTATAGTGTGGATCTGGAAAATCATTGTTAAGGATATACTAAGAATAGCCACATCAGCACAGGTTAAACATTCTTACTGATGTTTGGAATGTTTAGGGCTTTGAGTTGCCAAAGTTTTGCTTCAGGTTCTGAAACTGATGAGTATTATGCAGAGATCAGGAAATCTTTCTAGATCTTTTTTCTTTTTAATTAAAAAATTAATTTTTTATGTATATGGATGTTTGCCTTTCATGTATTCTGTGTACCACATGTGTGCCTGGACCCCAAAGAGACCAGAAGAGTACTTCAGAGTTATAAATAGTTGTGAACCACCATGTGGATGCTGGGAATTGGACCCTTGTCTTCTGGAAGATCAGCCAGTGCTCTTAACTGCTAATCTGTCTCTGTAGTCCTGTTTCTAGAATTTTAAGGGCAATGGGAGCTATCCTTTATAAAATACTCAGATTGAGGGGAGATGTCATTACTCCCCAAGAAGTAAGGGGAAGATCATCTTTGTAGAAAAGTGTACTTTTTCACAGGTGATTGCTACCTGAATTCTTGCCAGTGAATTCATTTAACCACTAGAAAAAGAAATTTAAATCTTCAGCTTAGAACATTCCTGATGCCTTTCTGTCAGCACTGCTCTGGGTGGTTCCTTTTTGTAGGTGTGGAGGTAATGTTGTAAGAAAGATTTTTGGTCTAGAAAGTGGCAGTTTTATGTAGTGACTTTAATTGTGTGTAGGTGAAAGATTGATTTCAAGGAGTTTATAGATATTATACTACAGTGGAGAAAAGAAATTTTGTTGGAATTCTGTATTCCATGTTAAATGAAGAATCCCCTCAGCTTTTTTTTTTTTTTTTAAAGGTATAGTGTCTTTTGTAGGTAGCCCAGGCTGATTTTGAAATTGAAATGTAGCCAGGGAAGGTCTTGAACTCTTGATCCTCCTGTCTCTACCTCTGAGTGCTGCAATTATAGGCATTGAGCAATGTGTCTGATTTCATGCATTGGTGAGGATTATATTCAGGGCTTTGTACATGATAAGCAAGTGTTTTACAGTTGAGCTGGGAATTGAACTCAGGACCTCTGGAAAAGCAGTCAGTGCTCTTAACCTCTGAGCCATCTCTCCAGCCCCCATTTGACACTTTTTTAAAAAAAATAACTTTGAGACAAAATCCCCATCATAAAATTGACCTTTTTAAATTTTGAGACAGGGTCTCATGTAGCTTAGCCTAATGTAGCTACATGATACCTTGTCTCAAAATTTAAAAAGGTCCTGAGTTCAATTCCCAGCAACCACATGGTGGCTCACAGCCATCTATAATGAGATCTGGTGCCCTCTTCTGGCATGCAAGCATACATGGAAGGAATGTTGTATGCATAATAAATAAATCTTTAAAAAAAAAAAGTGTCAAATGGCAGGAGATACAGTTATTGAGTCTAGGGGATGGCAGTTCTTGGCCCCTCAGGCTCTTTTGTACTGGATAGCCCCTCTTCCTCAGTGTCTAAGATCTCTAGGACTTTTATTTTGAAGGCACATTGAATTTTGTTAAATATCTTTTCTACATTGATTGAGATGTGATTGCTGTTCCTAAGTTTCTTTTTTTTTTAAATGTGGATAATTACTTCTTTTTTTAAAATATTTATTTATTATGTATACAATATTCTGTCTGCATGTATGCCTGCAGGCCAGAAGAGGGCACCAGACCTCATTACAGATGGTTGTGAGCCACCATGTGGTTGCTGGGAATTGAACTCAGGACCTTTGGAAGAGCAGGCAGTGCTCTTAACCACTAAGCCATCTCTCCAGCCCCCCAAGTTTCTTTATATGATATATTACACTTACTAGTTTGTATATGTTGATCCAACCTTGCATCTCTGGAATGAAGCCCACTTGGTCTTGATGTTTGGTCTTCTTAATGTAGTTCCTGAATTCAGCTTCTAATATTTGTTTTTTTTTTTTGCATCATTTAAAAAATCTACATATTTGCATATTTTAGTAATGAGTAAGAAATCAAGTGGCTTAAATGTAAAAATTTACAGGGCTGGGAAGACGGCACAGTGGGGACATTGATTCTCCAGCACTCACATAAAAGTTGTATGCAATGACACATGTCTGCAGTTTCAGCTTTTGGAGGTATAAAGAGGATCCTGGGGACTTGCTGGCCAGCCGATTTAGCCTAAATGTCAATCTCTGGGTTCAGTGAGAGATCTTGTCTCAAAACAATAAATAAATAAGTAAGTAAGTTGTAGGGGGAAGGAAGGAGAGCTGGCTCAGTTGATTAAGAGTGCTTCTACAGCAAGCTAGGATCTGAAAAGCTGGGCATGTGCATGTCTATAATCTAGTGATTCTGAGGGCAGAGACAGGAGGATCACTGGGACTTCAGAGTAATAAAAAGAGAAAAGGAAATAAAACCCCCTGTGTTGACCTGGCTTCTATATGGGTGCACACACTCTACCCCCTACATACACATTCACATGTGCACAACTACTTGTCTATTCATGCAATAATAAAGAAACCAGAAAGATGGCTCATCAGGTAAAAAAGCTCTTGCTTAACAAGCATACAACCTGAGTTTGATTCCTGGAACATATGTTAAAAAAATACAGATGCAATGACACACACCTGTAATCTCAGTTTTCCTAAGGCAGAATAAGAGGAAGAGACAGAACCATTGGGAAGCTCTCAGGCCTGCTACTCTGTAATATGAAGCACAATAATAAAACCAAGAAGGCCAGGGAGATGACTAAGTGAGTAAAGGAACCTGCTGCCAGACCAGATAGCCCAAGTTTGATTCCTGGTACTCACATGGTGGAAGTAAGAATTGAATCCTAGAGTTGTCTTTGCCCTCTAGGTGTTGGTGATGGCACAGGTGTACCTTTTACACACACACACACAATAACTAAAAGTATAATAATAATAATATATTAACAAAATAAGAGGGAACCTGTTTTAACAAGGTGGAATGCAAGAATTGACTTCCTAAATTTCTTTGACCTCCACATATGCACCATGGCACATGCTTTCCCTGCCCCACTAAATAAATAGATAAATAGTAAAAACATAAATCTATAAGAGATTCTTAAAAATAAAAAATGTACAAAACAGTGTATTATAATAATACAATAATAGAAAACTCTTCAGTCTCTTTCCCCTCCATGTGTCCTCTTTCCCCGAAGGAAGGCAGTGATAGCAGTATATATAGATACATTTTTTTTTTTTTTTTGGACTGGGTCTCTATATTGCCCACGTATTCTCAAACTTGTGGACTCAAAGTGCATTTTCTCCCTGTGTAAGGATTACATGTGGACATCACCGTGCACAGTTCTTGTATTTTTTCCAAATAAACACGTATTTTCCTTTTTATACAAATGGTACTATGCATCATGCAGTATTCTGCCTTTTTTACAAAAACTTTTTATTGAAATAATTCTTTGTACATTGAGAAAAAGTTTCTGGTTGAGTTTGCTCTCTGTTTATGGTGGTGAAATTTCAGGTCCTTACCATTTATATTTCTCTTACTGTTGTTGTTATCTATGAATTTTTCTTTTATGTACTAGTCTTTCATTCACTGGTTTATAGTGTTTGTATGCGCTCCTCATATTTTCAAGCCTGTTGGATAGTTGATCTTGATCAATTTTTTAAAATTCTTTCTACATTTGTGATTTTGATTACAGCTTCAGTTCTGGGCAGTGAGCCTAGGGCCTTCAGTGTGCTAGCCAAGCCCTTTACTATTAAGCTGTGTCCAGCCCTGTGCACTTAATTTTTATATCCCTTATGTACATTTTTTTATTGTTTTTATTGAGCTATACATTTTTTCCCACTCCCTCTCCTCTCTCCTACCCTTATGTAGTTTACTGGCATTATTTTGTGAACTTTCTTGTTTGGGGGTATTTGTACTTATTTGTAATCATAATTTTTTTCTTACAATAATAGTTTTGAGATTTCTGGAGGTGACACTGGCCAGAAAAGCTTTTAAAACATATGCTGGACTTTGAATCAAAAGAATGAGTTGGAAATATCCCATAAAATTCCTTTTTGCCTGCCTGCCTGCCTCCCTCCCTCCCTCCCTCCCTCCCTCTCTCCCTCCCTCCCTCCCTCCCTCCCTTTTCTCTTTCTCTTTCTTCTTATTTTTGAAGCAGGGTTTTTCTGTGTATCCTGTGCTGCCCTGGAACTCACTCTGTAGACGAGACTGGCCTCTAAATCAGATATCCACCTGCCTCTGCTTCCTGAGTGCTGGTATTAAAGGCGTGTGCCACCACTCCCTGCCCCATAATCTATCTCTCTCTCTCTCTCTTTCTCCAGATTTATTTTTGCAATAAAATTCACATTGCACAAAAGTCACTCTTAGGTATTTTAAAGTATATAATTCATGGATTTTAATAGTTTCACATTATGTTTCTCCAGAATATTTTCACCATCCAAATAAGAAACACTATATTTATTTTATTTTATTTTTTTGTATTCCCCAGACAATTTTATTTCATAAAGTAAAAGTCAATTATGTGCATTTATAAAATCAGCAGAGACCAAATGGGATGATAGGATTTGATGCAATACAGTTTTTGTCTCCAGAGTAGTTTCCATTAGAATTCTCTAGTTAGACTTGGTGGATTATTATGATTTTTTAAAACTGTTTTTATTGAACTATATTTTTTTCTCCGCTCCCCCCCACCCTTTCCCATGGTCCGCATGCTCCCAATTTGCTCAGGAGATCTAGTCTTTTTCTACTTCCTATGTAGATTAGATCCATGTATGTCTCTCTTAGGGTTCTTGTTGCCGTCTAGGTTCTCTGGGATTGTGAGATGTAGGCTGGTTTTTCAAAAATATGGAATGCTTTACGAATTTGCATGTCGTCCTTGCACAGGGGCCATGCTAATCTTCTCTGTATCATTCCAATTTTAGTATATGTGCTGCCGAAGTGAGCACCCATAACATTTCTTAAGAAATCAGAGTGCAATAATTGGCTACATGAATCATTAGGAAAAATTATAAAGATTATTCAACAAATACTACTTTAACAATGCTAAAACAGTTACTGGCAATGATTGAATGTTGACTTTTATTTGAAATATCGTTTAAATTAAATACTGTCTCATTCTATAGAACATTGCAGAGGAGAATTCCAAGCCTCTGTTACTTAAATTAGCCATTATTGTTTAATGTTTAGGTAGCTTTCATGTTTTGCTTTTTAAAACAGTACTGCCTTTAGTGATCTATTTACTTTATTTTTTACATATGTAAGTAGTAAAATTTTTATGTTAAAAAGATATGAGCTTTTAAATATATGTTGAGAATTTGCCTTTTAAAGAGATTAAACTTGTTTGTACTTTAGCAGTAATATATGAAAATACACGATTTTCTCTGTTTTTCCACATGATACATTTGGCTTTATGCAAAATGCAGTTAGCATTGATCTTTCTTTTTAGAAAATATTATTTTAGTTATATGTGTGTTTTGCTTACATCTGTGCATCATGTGTATGCCTTGTGCCTACAGAGGTCTGAAGAGGGCACCTGATCCCTGAAACTGCCATATGGGTTCTTGTCAGGTCCACTGCCAAGAACAGCCTGTGCTGTTAACCTCTGAGCATCTCTCTAGCCTTGACCTCTTTTTTTTTTTTTTTAAAACCTCTAAAGTATTGCAACAAATTAATTAAGATTTTGGGGCTTTATAGATTTGTTTAATTTTAAAAATGCCAAGAGGCAAATTTAGTAGTTCACTGATTACTTTATAGCAAAAGGTAAGTTAATGTGTATGTTTCAGCCATGGTTTATTAAATTTTACTAAAATAATAGCTTGAAATTAATGCTTTTTGAGTGAGGTATTTCCTCTTAACTTCTGGTTTCAGTTTTAGTATTAGGTTTTTGTTTTGAAGTTACCTCACTACATGATCAAAGAAAGCTTTGTTTACATGGTTCTAAAAGTTACTTGGGGAAATCACAGTGAACAAAATTGAGAGAAAGATAAACAGTGAGGAAAAATGGTACACATATTTAAAATTCAGTAATGAAAACAGAATTTTAATCAATTGCATGTTCTTTAAAAGAATATAGTATAGATGCCATTTTAGTTAATTTGGAATTTAAGAACACTGAAGAGTGAAGTAGAATTGAAGTTCAGAACTTTTTTCACCTACACATTTTTGTTTTGGATGGTACTGGGACTTGAACCCAAGTCTTATGCATGGTAACCAAACACTGTATCATTAGCCATTGTTCTCTTTTTTTTTTTTCTTTTGGAGATAGGATCTTAACAAGTTGATCAAGCTGACCTGCAACTTAAAGCAACCTATGCAGGCCTCTCCTGGGGATCCTTCTGTCCTAGCCTCCTGAGCTCTGAGATTACTGGCATGTATTACTTCACCCAGCCTAAAGTTCACATCTTAATCCCTTCCCAAAGGGTCTGGTGACTTTATCCATATCTGCAGTTCATTTCCTTGTTGTGTCCTACCCATATACATCTGTGCAAATGGGTACTAGGTTCTAAGTGTACATGATCATTTAATCTTTTGCAATATTTTTGTTTAAACTCCCTTGCAGAACTTTCTATTAAATTTCCAGGATTTTCTATTTTATAGTTTATTTAAAGACTTAATATTTCTTGTTACCTTTTCCTAATCCTCCTTCATTTAATTTAGCCAGGTATGTCAATAGACATATTTTTAACTCCCTGTCCTCCCCCTTTCCCATGTGGATACCCACTTCCTACTCTAATTGTACTTGATTATATTCCAGAATGGCTCTGGGTACAGTTGCAGGTTTGTACTTACGTGATTTGTGTTTGTACACTTACATGTGATCACACATGCCCACACATAAATTATTTACATGATTGATAGATAAACGCACATACATCAGGTGATTGTCCTCATGTAGGTTTTTACTTGACCATTTCTTGTTCACTGCTGATTTCTGTGACTCTAGCAAATACTACTTGGAGTTGCTACTCCACATATTTGAGTACAATCAGGCTGAAAGGATATCTTTTATCATGTTGTCTTTGCTTCAGACCTTTTAATGATAGTCTTTTCTCCTCTCATAAGTTGAAGACATTTAAGTACCAAAAGTGAAATGTAATCACTTTATTATAATGAACTCACAGAAGCATCACACCGATTATGATAGCCATACAAACAGACATTTGTCCAGTCCCAAACTCCATGGACCTCAGTAAATTTCTCTACAGTTAGAATGGTAACTCTTAAAAGTGCCAATTTAACTTAGCCTCCTTTTACAAAACTTTCTCTGCTGTCTGTTTTGTCTGCATCTGGATAAGTAGAGAACATTTACTTTGCTTTTTTATATAATATTTCCTCAACAAATCTACCTTTGTGTAAGGCATTGGTGTCAACTTTGCTGATCTGAAAGGTCAATTTGAAATTGTTTCAAGACTAGCCTGGTCTATAAAGCAAATTCTAGGTCAGCTAGGACTACATAGTGAGACTCTGTTTCAAAGACAGAAAGAAAGAAATTGTTAGGTAACTAGATTTGAATGATCTTTATATGCCATGAAGTTATAATTTCCCATTGCTTATAGTACTTGGATATCATTACATTTTATAGGTGCAATGGGAGGCGGGGAGAAACAATATGTAGTTTTGTGTGTTTTATCCATTTTTATTTTTATTTTTTGGCAGAGAAACTTTTCCATGTCTGTAAATAGTGCTGCTGTCCTGCGATTGACAGGACGAGGAGGAGGAGGAGGAACAGTGGTGGGGGCTCCCAGAGGTCGAAGTTCTTCAAGAGGGCGAGGTGAGCTATGTGAAAAAAATAATCATGGAAGATGAGGAGGAGGCTGGGGAAATCACTAAATACTTTAATGCCTAATTGAAAATCAAGTCAACTGCTCTTTGATGTTGACTGCAAATGCTTGAACATTTATTTACTGCAACATTTCCGAAATGCCTTCTTTATAGCCTCTGCTTTGGAGAGAAATGTTTCTAGCTATATAGGTTGAAGCAGGAGGGAGGCTACACAGTCCTGGTTAACTTCCCAAGAGTCATTATTCACATTCTTTATCCCTTGAGCTTTGCATTTTGGGAACTAGAGCATCCTGAAGGGTTTTGGTTGCTGGAGCCACACTGAAATCCCCGTGGACCTCCCTGCAATATAACATTTCTTTACAAGGGCCATGTGCAGATACTACTATAGCCAGGAGGAGTTTAGTGAGAAATACCTTAACACCTTTCAAGGGCTAGACCTTGTGGTGGGCAGAGCAAAATATAACCAGGTAGCATCCACCGGTATGTGTAGTTTTATGAATTTATCCTTTTTCTTAGAATGTTTCTGATTTGTTGTTGCATTCCCTATTTTGCATTCATTGGTTTTTCTGTTAAAACCCTTTTTGATGTTTATAATAGGTATTCTTCCTTCAGCATGAGGGTTGAATCATAGATTAGTCCAAACGTGTTGTAATTTTTCTCTAAGATATGCTTTAGAAGTAGAATTGGGTGTCAGCAATGGCCAAGGCCATTGCATCCACATTATGTGTGGGCACAATTATGGATGTTCCTACAATTTTTTTCAAAAGATTTTGAACATTATATATGCCTTGTGAATAATTCATGCACTTTTTAAAATGGAGAATGTATTGTTTCATTTGGAATATAATTTCCGTGAAGGTTTGTGAATGATGAAGAGGTTAACTAAAATTTCAAGTTTTTTCCTAGGTACAATCTATTTTTTTTTTTCTCTGTAGTTTGCCTTTGTCTGTAACAGTAGTTTTTTGCCTGAGTTTTGATGATAGACTCATCTGGAGAACTTACTAAAAAACAGCATTACCACAGACATTGAGGTGATGAGAGTTAGGCATGTCTGTTTCACAAGTTATGCCCAAATCATCATCATCTGGGATCTGTCCATATTGGTGTATGTTGATATTTTGAGTTGGAACTGACTGATTATGGTTCTGGCCTCTCCATGGGCATTTCCCATGCTTTTGTCCTGTGGGAGGCAGTGAGAAAAAGGTTCATTCTGGCAGCTTTCCCTCCTGTGCTCTTCAGGTCAATCAAGCCAGAGAAAAGTTTCCTTAATCAAGAGTACAGACCACACACATCCTCCACCTGGTCTCTGTAGGCCTTAGAAAAACCTTACATGTTAAGAAAGGAGCAGAACCTGGGTGTGGTAATGCACGCCTGCAATCCCAGCACTTGGGAGAGGGTGTTATCAGGAGGGTCAGGAGTTCAAGCCCAAATTTCAGCTATGTTGAGAGTTTAAGGCTAGCCTGAGCCACATTAGATTCTCCTACAGCAACAAAATCAAACTGCCCCCCCCCACCCAACAAATGCAGTGTGCCAAAGTAACAACAAATAGAAATAAGTGAAGGAATGATGAGTTTTCCTGTTTTTGTTTTTTTTTTTTTGATCAGAGCTTACCTAAAACCCATATAAAGTACATATGCTGTGACACACAGTAAATTAACATGGTAGTGTTGAAGGGTACAGAATTAGTTAAATGGATGCACTCAGCTTTGTGAAAATACTTGGGATGCTATGGTCAAAATGATCTGTGATCTTGTGGCTTTGTATTTTCACTTAATTTTAACTTATGGTTAAATAATGATTATTGTGACTTTTCTAAACTCAAGGAAAAGCTCATGCAAATCTACTGGCTTCTAGACTTCAGAATATCCTGTCATAGTAAAATTTAAGTGAAAAAATGGTTAGTGGAAACAATGTAATATTCTTATCTTTTTAAAAATCTTGTTTGGATGCTTAAAAAATTCATAAACTGTCAACTGCAGCATTAGAATTGTTTTTTTTTTTAAGATTTATTTAGTAATTATGTGTACAGTATTCTGTCTGCATGTCTGCTGCAGGCCAGAAGAGGGCACCAGATCTCATTACAGATGATTGTGAGCCATCATGTGGTTACTGGGAATTGAACTCAGGACCTCTGGAAGAGCAGTCAGTGCTCTTAACCTATGAGCCATCTCTCCAGCCCCCAGCATTAGAATTGCTAAAAGGAAGCCTATTTTAATCATTTAAAAAGATTAGCACGAAATTTCAGGTAAAAGGACGGTCCTTAAACTTTAATTAAAGGTTGGTCATAGTATGTTTTCTTGCTTGTTCTTGTGTATGGGGACTACATTTTTTTTTTTTTTTGAGATAGGGTTTCTCTGTGGCTTTGGAGCCTGTCCAGGAACTAGCTCTGTAGACCAGGCTGGTCTGGAACTCACAGAGATCCGCCTGCCTCTGCCTCCCGAGTGCTGGGATTAAAGGTGTGTGCCACCACCGTGCGGCAGAACTACATTTTACAGATAATTTCAATGTAACAAGTTGGAGCTGTGGAATCTGATCTCTTTCCTCTAATAGTGGCTCATTAGTAATGCTTTAGTCACATGAGCAGGGTCAGTCACTACTGCAGATAATATGTGTATGTTTCTATTAATTTTTTTTATCATTATCTATTTCAAGACTAAACTTTTTTTCTCCCTCCTTCTTTCCTTTCTTTTTTGGGTTTTTGAGATAGTTTCTCTGTGTAGCCTTGGCTGCCCTGGAACTCGC
This sequence comes from Ondatra zibethicus, assembly GCA_004026605.1. NCBI lineage: Eukaryota > Metazoa > Chordata > Mammalia > Rodentia > Cricetidae > Ondatra > Ondatra zibethicus. The sequence continues at coordinate 89,399 of PVIU01004900.1, read as the reverse complement.
TCTGTATACCAGGCTGTCCTTGAACTCACAGAGATCTGCCTGCCTTTGCCTTCTGAATGTTGGGATTAAAGGCGTGTACCACCATTTGGTGAGAAAATTATTTTTGGAAAAAATATTATTTTTAAAAATTACATGTTTGTGTTTATGTCTCTGTGTGGGAATGTGTACTTGTATACAGGTGCTCTCAGAGGCAAGAAGAGGGTGCTGGATCCCCTGTAGCTGTAATTAAACAGTTGTGAGCCAGGCAGTGTGGTTCCATGGTGCAGAACTCAGTTCACTCATGAGCTGTTAACTGCTGGGCCATCTTTCCAGCTCTAACAAAATTATTCTTGAAAAGGAGAGGGGATTTTTTTTTTCCTCATCCTAAAACCACTGTTGTGGAGGAATATTCTTGTGTTAGAATAGTTACTATTACATTATTTTAGGATTTTAAATAAATCTGTATATATTCTGAATGTGGGGCAGAGGAGAAGCTGCTTAAACTTCAAGTGATACTGATGAAACTGGAAGTTAATTTGGAGATTGTTATAGTTGAACTGTGGTTTTGACTTCTACTTTATAGATGTAGTGGACTAATCAAGAGAATATCCATTGTGCCTAAGATTAACTCTGTACAGTTCTGCAGTGTTTAGTGTTTTGTAAGAGTCACAGAAGTATATTTGTTATCTGAGTCAGTTATTGATAGATTATGGTGAACAAGTAGAAGAAATACATGGATGCTTGAAGTTATTTGCTTCATTGTATGCCTTATTTAGACTCTATTGTTTTAGGGCAGGGGGATGTATTTTTGTGGCAGAGTGACTAGCATTTGCACTGTGCTGGATTTGGTACCCAGCACTATACACAAAATACAGCTCCATCATTTTTTTCCTGATCATTTTGCTCTATGGGAGAAATTATGCTAGGGATAGTTGCTAAGGTAATTTTAGTAATTTATAAATAGACTCTAGACTCCCAGGCTGTCTCCAGTTCTCTCATCTGTGTAGGGTACAGCTGATATGTTAATTGAGAAAACTGTACAGAATGTGTACAGCTGAAAGTGCATACTGCTTGCTGCTTGCATATCTGGTACTTGGCATGTATCCTTGACTCTTAACTGTGCAGCAGTGTGGTCAAATACTAACACACACACACACACACACGTGCATATTGTTCTTGAGTGTGCTTTTGTCATTTAGTAGCAAAGGTTTGAATTTATATCAGTGTTTTATTCTGTAACTTCATATTGTTCTAGGATATTTTGTCAGAATTTATTTAGCCAAACATCATTAGGTTGTTTCTAGTGTTTTGAAATTGAATTGTTCATTCTCATACACAGGTGTATTCATGCCTTATTTAACAGAATACAGGCTAATAAATGCCTCATTAGGTGATTTATTTTTATTTTTTCAAGATAGGGTTTCTCTGTAGTTTTGGAGCCTGTCCTGGAACTAGCTCTTGTAGATCAGACTGGCCGCAAACTAACAGAGATCCACCTGCCTCTGCCTCCCGAGTGCTGGGATTAAAGACATGTGCCACCACTGCCCGGCGGGTGATTTTATTTTCATTGATGTGTGAGTATTATAATTTATAGAAGTTTAGATGGTTTAGGTTAATCACTTGGCTTAGCCTCTTGATGCAATTAAGAGACAATGATTACAAGATATATGCTGCTAATAGGATATTGTTTTACAGTAAATTTAAAATAAGAAGTACACTTGAAAATATACTATAGTGTTGTAAATCTGCAAATCAGTTACATAGCTGTTCATTGTCATAGTCACATATTGTATACTACATGTTGTCAAATGCACCATGTTTTTATATGACTGGTAGAACAGTGAATTTCTTCAGACCGGCATTACCACAAATACTTGAGTAACATAAGAAGTTACAGAGTTTTCAGCTCATTATAATCTGGTTGAACTGTAGTTCCAGTAATTAATCTATCACTGTTTGAAACTATGTGTAGTGCATGATCGTTTATATACTTGTGAGTGCCTCTTTTTTCCTCTTTCCCCTTCTCCCTTTTCCCTTTCTGTCCTTTCCATCTTTCTCTGGGTTTTTGAGTCATTCTTGATGTAGTTCAGGCTGGCTTCGAAATTTTGATCCTCTGATAAGATAATAGATATACTCCACCACACTTGACTCTGCAAAGATATTTCTACTGGGATAAATTATGATAGAGTCACAGGTAGTTAACCAAATGGTCTTCATTCGAAGTGTGTTTACATTTGAATTGCAAAGCCTCTAAATCCCTACACAACCCGCTCTGTGGTTTGATTTTAGTGTTGCTATTTTCCTTACCTCAAGATTTGATTCAAGTATGTAGGATGCCTTTTATCCTTTAAGAATGCAGTTCACAATCCTAAAATTGTACAATTCACTTCCACTATTCTTCTGTGATTAAAAGTATTTTATTACACTTGACATTTTCCACTATAGTTTCTCATTACAAATTCTCCATATCAAGATTTTTCCAGTAGTTATTGAAAATAATCAACTAAAACATTCAATTTATAATGGTTTATTGAACTTAGATTTTCACTGTTGACCTTTTCATTGAAGAGCTTCATGTTGATGGTGCTTATTGTTCGGGACTGGGATTCTTTTAGCAGTATTTTGTTTGTTTTGTTTATCAACCCACATAGAGCCATTAGAGGCCTTGCTAAGTACTTAAATGTAGAATCCTACTTTGTACAGGAACAGACAGAACTTCACTGAGATTAGCCTTTGATTTTGAACATGTACTGGATGTTGGTTTTTGACTATTTCCCCTCCCCCTGTTTTCTTATTTTCAGGCAGAGGTAGAGGTGAATGTGGTTTCTACCAAAGAAGCTTTGATGAAGTAGAGGGTGTGTTTGGGCGAGGAGGTGGCAGGGAAATGCATAGATCACAGAGCTGGGAAGAAAGGTAACTGAAGTGTTCAATTGTAATATAAGGATTTGTCATTCTAAAACTCACTCCAGTGGGATTCTATAGTATACTTTCCTACAATGCCAGTTACTTGACAGGCTGAGGGAGGAGATTTTGGAGTTTACAATTTGGAGATCCTTCACAATTTAGCAAACTCCTGACTCAAAATAAAATGGAAAAACGGGCTAGGATTATGACCCATTGGTAGCTCTCTGGGGAGGTTCAGTCCTTAGTACTCCAAACAAAACAAAGCACACCGTGTTCCTTTTGTGACCGGTACAGGGTTGCATGTTCCTGTGATCCCAGCACTTGGGAGGCTAAGGCAGAAGAATCATGAGTTCCAGACCAAAATGGGCTGCATAGTGAGATCTAGAGAATTACAAAGATTAGGTAGGAAGCTTATCTCCTCTCCATCCCCCCTTCCCCAAGAAAGAACATTTTTAGAGAGCTGAAGCCTCTGTGTACAGTTACAGAATTTCATTCAAAAGTATTAACTATTAAAGAGCTACCATGGTTAGAAAATTTTAGATGATCCTTATTTAAAACTATAAGCATGAATAGGTAAATAAATTTTTGTAAGCATGGATAATTGGTTTGTTATTTCATTAGCAGTCATTTTGTTGGTTGATATGTCATTTTGTTGGTATGAAGAATGTATCTTCTCAGGGCTTTTGACTTTGTATGAAGTCTGGCAAAATGAATGAGGGCAGTTGCACAATAAAGGAATTAAAAGGAATAGCCGTTGTAGTGTCTATAATATAAAAAAGTGGAAACTGCCCAAACAGATGATAGTGCCATTAAATACTGAAATTTCCATGCAATAGAATATATCATATAATTAAATTTATGGATGACTCCTGATCTCAAAATAAGGGTAGAAGAGTTAGGGTTATAACAGTGGTAACTGTCTTGTGCAGCACTCCGATACTCTGAACTTAGTACACAGAACCACAAAGGAAATTTAATGACATGGAAGAACATTGCCAAACTAGTATATAAAGTAGTCTATCATGTTTGTAGCTAAAATGAATAATATGTTCTAGTCATCAGAAGCTAATTTTTGGTAGGGGTGTTGTGGAGTGTTTGTTTTCATCATTTTGCTTTCCTGTATTTTCTAAACATTAGGTAGCACAACCGCTGTTAAAGGGAGTACAGGAAAGTGGGTGTCGTGATAGGAAATCTATGTTGCTTTCCAAGCCTTTTTTGAAATTTATTTTGTTTCTTTTAGGGGTGACAGGCGCTTTGAAAAACCAGGAAGAAAAGATTTAGGTAAGGTTCCTACTGTTTTGAAATATATCCTGGACTCCCTTGTTATTAATACTTCACAAGGCCCATACAGAAAGATATAAACTTAGTGCAGATTAACTGTTACCTACACAGATCCAGGAGATGGAGCTGTAACATTGTTTGTTGGTCTTGTGAATCGTAAGGCCTTCCTTCCATGGGTGAAACCAGGAGTGGTGAATGCAACTTTTAAGATTTCCTTGACTTGATATTTTAGGGTTGTGAGTTTTCTACAAATGACACCTTGTTGGACTGAAATGCTAAATCAGGAACTAATCTGGTTACCCCTTATTAGCATAGAGAATATCTCATGGGTTAGAACAGGAAAGCTGTTGAAACTGTGGCTTTTGTGTGAGAAGGCAAAGGCTAAAACAGAATATTCTTACTTTAATCAAGTATTGGACTACTTTTCTTTCATTGTGTATTGTATGTATAATATGTATATGTGTAGCTGAGGGGACATATATCACACCATGCATGTAAAGCTTGTGGAGTTGGTTTTGTCCTACCTTCACGTGGATTCTGGGGCTCAAACTCAACAGCACCTTTACCTGCAAGCCATTTTGCTGACCTAACTTCATTTCCTCAGTATGTTTTTTTTTTCTCTTATGAGATGTCAGCTGCCAGATGAATTACATAATAAAGGTATTTATGTAAGAGCAACTTAGTAAGGAAAGATAATTTAATGTTTATGATGACTTAGTTAATTAGTAATGTTAAGATGGGTTTTCTGACTGGTAAATTGATGGTCTGCATTAATATTTGGTGAAAAAAAGTGCCAATTCACAGTATCAGTACAGATTTGAGAAATTTCAATTTCTGTATTCCTTTAAATACCAAAAATGTTCCACAGAGTATGATTGTATTTGATAGTGATTAATATTTTTCATAAGCATGTTAACTATAAAACTGTTCATAGACTGAATTGAATACAAATGGTTTGTAAACAAGTTAAGATAATCAGTTTCATTTCACTCCTTCCATGTAAAACTCATCTAAACATTTTTGAAATTTAGTTTTAATCATTAATGTGGCATTGGGAATTCTTGGTTCTCATTAATGAAATGACATTAAATGAATGTAGCATGATGTTTAGGTTTGACTGGGTAACTTACTGTCACACTTCACCCATATTGTAGACAGACCCTTTTGTGAATGCTGCCTGGAGAGATTAGGTAGGACATTTGTTCCCATCTTTTTCTGATTCATTACTTTAAAAGCATTTTTATGTGTATGTATGTCTCTTTGTGTGTATATTGTGTGTGCAGGTGCTCACAGAGGCCAGAAGAGGTTGTTGGATCCCTTGGACCTTGAGTTACAAGTCATTGTGAGCCACTCTATATTGGTGTGGGGAACTGAACTTAGGACTTTTGGAAGAACAGCAAGCAGTATTAACTGCTGAACCATCTCTTCAGGCCCTGACTCAGTACTTTTACCCTTGATTGTGGAGAAGTGATGAAGGGTAGTACAGGATTTGAAATCAGAAGGGCATGTTTATTCTAAGCTCTCATATTCCTTATTCTCAAAGTAGAATGAGAAGAGTATTTGAAATCATTTATTCATTTAACAAACATTGACTTCCTAAGTATGTTACAGGCCTTGTGCAGGTGCTAATGTTTTCTCTAGAAGATATTAGTTGCTGGTCAGATTTTCAGGTCAGTGTTCAGAGGGAAGTAGTATATGGAGAAGGAATTTGAACTTCACAACAAAGGGCCAAATCTAATGAAATGGAAATTTAACAATAGAAAATGAAGTCTTACGTAAATAAGCTACAGAATTTGAAGTATGGAGTATCCCCTTGGCAAAACACTTAGCCTTATTTGAGATGACTTCCGCTTCGTGATAATCAGCAGTGTATAGGTCAGGGCAGTATTTACTAGATCTAAATTACTGCCAGTGAGCCAGAAGAGGGAAAGCTCATTGCCTTTTATTAGTTTCAATTTTTTTCTTTATGTGTATGTTTGTATGAATGCATGTGTCCTCATGTGTGTGCCTATTGAGGCTAGAAGAGGATGTTAAATCCCAGAGAACTGGAGTTGTAGGCAGTTTTCAGCCCCCTCATGTGGGTGCTGGGAAACTCTGTTCTGCTGCAAGAGCAGCAAGTGAGTCATCTCTCCAGCAAACACCCCATCCCTCATCACCTTTTGTAATATTAGATAGTCTAAGCTTTGTGTTCACTTTGGGATCACATCTTGAAAGAAAGGGGTCATGCCTTGCAGTTGGAGACCAAGCCACTTGAAGCCCTGTGGTTGCAGCTGCATCAAGGAAATGGGTTGTTTGGATAGGAGGTGAAACTGTGGGCAAGATGGAACTTGGAAAAGGGTTTGCAGGGTTACTACAAACACTGGCTTACAGATCATGAGTGAGAAATGGGGCTTGACCTGCTTGAATTTAAAAGTCTAATGTAAGGTTCAAGGAGGCAGGTGTTAAATGCACTCTTAAAATGGTCTAATGGTTTCTGAAATTGTTGGGTGCTTTGGGGAAGTAGTGAGTTTTCTTGGTGAGATTAGCTTGATTCATTCATTCATTCATTCATTCATTCATTCATTTATTTTAAAGGCAGAGTTTCACTATTTTTTCTGGCTGCCCTGGAACGCACTATGTAGACGGGGCTAGTTTCAAACCTAGATCTGTATGCCTCTGCTTAAGTGTTGGAATTAAAGGTTAAAGGTGTGTACCACCATGCCCATCCCCTGTATAACTTGATTTTTAACTTTTACATTTCAGTGGCAGGAACAGATAAGTAAAAGTTTCATTGTTATCATTATTTGTAATTATTATATGAATCTAAGTAATTTTCCTAACCTGCTTCTATTTTAAACAGTAAAAGTATTTTGTACTCTATATGTAAGCCTTTGATATGGTGAATCCCAATTAGGCATAGTGTTGAGTTTAATCATAGCTCTTTGGGAGAAAAAGGCTAGCAGATCACTTTTAAGTCCAAGGCTAGCCTGATCTTAAAAGGTCCCATCCCTTCCACAGCTCAACAACAACAAAAAGAAAAGTTGAACCATAAAAACATAGTTGTGAAATGTCAGAAGGGTATGGTTAAGGAAGGTAATATGCTGGCTGCATGCATGTTAGACTATAATACAGTGCTTCATACACATCTATAGAATGCTTTGGTAAGGTGAGTTCAGATTAGCTGTTCAGGATTCTGATCTTTCTGTTTTTGTTAGTAATTGACATTTGTTGAAAGTGATGCAGATTAGAATTTGTTAATGATAATTATAGTACCCTCCAGGGATAGTGGTACTAGCTTGTTGAGACAAACTGATATATTGATCAATTGTGACGTGTTCTATGATATCAAATTAAGATAATTCAATTATTAAAGATACCAGAATGACTTGTTCTTTTTATTTGGAAATTGTTGTTACTTTTGTGTGTGTATGAATTGTGCATATGAGCATGTCTGTGCCTATACCCATAGAAATGTGTGGAGGCCAGAGAAGGATGTTGTGATTTCTGTCGTTTTCTACCTTATTTACTTGAGACAGAGTCTGTCATTGAGCCTGAAGCTGTTTTGGTTAGCCTGGTTAGCCAGAAAATTCCTAGAATCTGCCTGTCCTGTCCCCTCCCATTCCCCAGTTCTGGGGTTACAGGCCAATGAAGACATCTTTGCCTTTTTTAAAAAAAAAAAAAAAACAACATGGATTCTAGGGGCTGGAGAGATGGCTCAGTGGTTAAGAGCTGGCTGCTCTTCCAGAGGTCCTGAGTTCAATTCCCATCAACCACATGGTGGCTCACAACCATCTGTAATGAGATCTGGCGCCCTCTTCTGGCATGCGGGCTTACATAGAGGCAGAATGTTGTATACATAATAAATAAAAATCAAAACAAAAACAAAAACAAAACATGGAGTCTAGGATTTGAACTAAGGTCCGTGTGTTTATACTGCAGGCACTCTTACCCGCTGAACCATCTCCCCAGCCTCAGCTTGTTCCTTTTAAAATTAGAAAAGGGCCATACCATATACCCATTTCAATCAATCAATTAATTAATTAATCTATATTTATTTATTTATTTTGATGCCAGGGCTCAAACCCCAGGGTCTTGTGAAGACTAGGAAAGTACTCTGCCACTGAGCTATAGACCTAGCATATGTGTTAGCTTTATATGTGAAGATAAATGGGCAGAATTACAAACATCTGGATAAGAAACATGGCTTACCCCCTGTGAATACCCCTGGGTGGGAAAAGCCCTGTCAATTAGATTTGTAAGTCCTATTCAACAGGAATTGATTGCTGCACAGGAAAGATTAGTTCCTGTGATCATCTTGTAGTTTCTGTAAGAGTGAAATGAAAATTATCATTAAAGACAAATAATCCTCATGACATCAGTAGGCTCAGTCAAGTATGATACATTATACATTTTTATGTGAAGTATCTGGAAATAGTGCAGTACAACATGGATACCTATCAGGTTGAATTTCAAGATACAATATGCATTTTGGTATGAAGTACTTGGAAACACAATGATTTTGGTTGTTACACTTTTTAAGCATAAATCTAAGTTGAAGATTTTTGGCAATAACTTGTCTCCAGTTTTTTTTTTTTTTAGAACTTCATACTTTGTTACTGGTTTCCAAGAGTAACTTTACTTGGCTGTTAAGTTGTCTTCATTGTTGAGTATATGAGTTTCCAGTGATCTCCTCCTTTCTTCAACTTATATTTCATATTCCTGAGGGGATAATGCTCTCTCTGAAGAAAACTTAATCCTAGGAACTCTGATTCTTTGAAATAAATGAAAGACTTTTGGACAATGCTACCAGAATCTTTCTGGTCCTTGAACAATGATTTTTTTTTAAATTAATTTATTTATTATATATACACTTGCCAGGAGAGGGTGCCAGATCTCATTACAGATGGTTGTGAGCCACCATGTGGTTGCTGGAAATTGAACTCAGGACCTCTGGAAGAGGAGCCAGTGCTCTTAACCTCTGAGCCATCTCTCCAGCCACCTGAACAATGATTTTGAATTACATCTTTTGTAAAATTATTTTTATGCATTTGGGTGTTTTGCTTGCATGAATGTCTGTGTAGTGTGTGTGTGTACCTAGTGCCTGGGGAGGCCAGAAGAGGGTGTCAGATCTCCTGAAACTGGAGTTAAAGAGATGGTTGTAGCACCGTATGGGTGCTAGGAATCAGTTTGGGGTCCTCTGAAGAGCAGCTAGTGTTCTTAACTACAGAGCCATCTTTCAGTCCCTACCAACCAAACCCCTTTTTTGGGTGTGTGGTGAGGAAGTCACTTTTGATTTTCAGATGTTGATTTTGCCTGACTAGTAACTATGGAATGAGATTTATCTGACTTAATTGGGGAACATGAAGCATCTGTAGGAATATTTGAGTTTCAAGTGTCTTAATATATTCAGTAAGGCAGTTTGATAAAGTTGAAATCTGTGTAAGTGATGTAGTGTTCTTTAGGAAGAAGCATTCAGGGAGTCTCAGATAAGGTTTTCTTTTCACAGATCAGGTTAATCTTGATAAGGAATTTCTGCTGTCCTCATCAGCAATCTTAAGGTCTGCCTACCATTGAAGAGTATATGCCTGTGATTTTTAAACAGAAAAGCTTCATAATAAATAGGTTAGGTTCTGTGTTCGTAATAGTCTTCTGCTATTATCAGTCTTAGGACACTCCAAAGTTGTTCTTTATTTTCTTTTCCTTTCGTTAAAGAGAGAAAAATGTGACTTTCTGTTCTCTGTAACATTACTGTTACTTAGTATGTATTTCGAGATGATCCAGCCAGGGTCATCTACCACAGTGAAATTTAATCTTGTACTTTTCCCACTTAATCCCAAATAAGGGAAATGGAAGAGGAGGCATGCAGTTACAGATCTCTTTGAAACCTGATAGTATGATTTTTTTTTTTATTTTGCTGGAGGACAGCTCAAGGTTTCAATTGAAATGAAGATTGTTAAAGAAGTATCTTAAGTAGGATATTTAAAAAAGGGTTCATCTTAGTATATATAAAATAAAAACAGGCAGAGAAGGCATAATTTTCATGGAATATTAGACTTGGAAAGAAACAATAGAGATCATCTAGTCCAGCCTCCTACTGGTGAATAAACACTCATTTTGTGTTTATAGAAAAAACTATTTGATGTTGGAAACAGGAATTTGGGTTTGAAAATACTTTGTTACCTAATTTTCTGCTCTGTCTATTGGAGATTTTTTCCTAGTTGCATTATATGTTAATTAAACTTTTGTATCTATAAAATCTTAAATTCTTATTTGTATTTAGGAAGGGTGTACTACTTTTTTATGTCATTGAATGGGTCATGCATACGAAGATAATGCTTTCAGATGCTGAAGTGATTAACTTTTAGATCCCTACTTGAGTATTATGCAAGTAAGAGTTTAAAATGTAGAAACATACAGTTTTGCATCTCTTGCCAGAAATGCCACCTTGCAGGTTCTGTCTGGGTCTGAGCTTTTCTTACTTGTTTTGAATATTCTACCAAAAATACATGAATATATATATATATGTGTGTGTGTTTGGGTGTTGTAGTCAAATGCTTTTGGGGTTATCTATAAATTCATATTGTTACTTTTCTTTTGTATTTTTTGTTTCTAGCTGTTAAAAATTTGGGCGATAATATCCTAGTTTTGTAGTTTAAAGAATCAAAGGAATGATGTTTGCTGCCTTGAAAAAATAAAAGTCGTAAAAGGCTGTTCACTAAATATTGTGAAATCAGCTTTCTACCCAGGGAGCTAGGCTTGAAATTAGACTGTTGCTTCAGTTTACAAATGAAAATGAGAGCTGATTTTCTTAGAGTTCAGCTGTGTTAGCTTTCACTGTCCATTTTATCTTCGTTATTAATACCGTGCTACATCTTCGCAAATTTGTTCACATGGGTACCTATCAGATTGAGTTGCCTTGATTTGAGCAGATTACCACTGATAGAAACTTGGTAGCATAGACTGTTTTGTTTTAAGTAATGTGTATAGCTTAGCCATTTTTTTTGTGAGCATAGACATGATGTAATCAGCATTGAGGAAAAGGAAACATGAGATACAGCGAAGGAAAATAGCTGCATAATTGGCTGGATATATTTAATACATTAAGAAGTGGGATGGAATAGGTGAGTCTTATTCTGTCAGCCCTGTTTCAGAGATTTGAAAATTGTCAATGCTTTGTCCATTGATATGAATATCTAGGTCAGTCCTGTGTGGACTCTTAGAGACCACAGGAGTTGGATGATCAGGAACAGTCTTGTCAAAATTCTCCATCTTGACTTGATACTCACCTTTGGAACCTCGAGTTATCAGAGCTGCAAAATGGTGATGTAACATGATCTCAGAGGGTAGGTAGGATGTCCTTCTTTGGCAGATTTCCCCAGTGCCTTCTTGCATTGCTGAGAGGAACACAACTAATTCAAAGTGTGGAGGGTTCTCATGTTGGAGCAGGGTACCTAGAGGACTTGCTGGTGTGATGGTATGGTAGTAGGTTAGTGGGAAGATGAAGAATGGACATTCCTCAGAACTGATGCCATCAAGGTGGAAGTCCACACTGGTCTGGTAGAGTTCACCATTTTCTCTTTCCTGGTATAGGACAGCTGAGACCCGAACACTGGTCAAAGGGCTGGGCCGGGTGTTGGCCACTTGGAAGATAAGATTAGGTTTGCCATCTTTGTGAGCTACTACTGCTAAGTCAGTGAAGCGAATTGAGAAAGCTCTGTTTTTTGGCCGTGCAATCTTCGCCACAAAGGCACCTAAATTAAAAACCATTGAGTTATTTTTGTTTTGTTTTGTTATTTTAAAGAACGGAAAACTTTAAATCTCAATACCTTTTCTGAATTGGAAGAGTATGCCAAGTAGTTATATATTTCTCACTCATTCCACTCATTCTGCTGAGTAAGAAATTTATACCATTGTTAATTTAGATAATCTTACTTAACTGAATTTTTGAGAGTATATGTAACATTTCTGTTAAGAACCAGCAAAAAGCCCATGATTTCAAAACAGCTGTAAGAAAAGTTTGATTTGTTAGGAAGAATTGTAAAACTTTATCTTGTAAGTTACAAAGATCAATAATTGATCATTTTCTGTATTCATGCTCTTACTTACAAAAAATTAGTAGAAAATAAATTCAGTGTGGTAACAATTGTACAACTTGGAGTAAAGAATAGATTCAGAGCTAAGTGATTATAAGAGGAGAGGGCTGGAAGAAGGGTGATGTATTAAAGAATGTTTAACTTTGAAATTTCCAGTAGGCTGTTTTTGGAAAGCTGGCCATCAAGTGATTCAATATATCTTTTAAGTGCATACTTATTGTGTACCACTCACAGCTATAGATAAGAGGGTTTCCTTAACCGTTCCTGTGCCTCAGAACCTGTTGCCTGGCTGGTGAGGCATATTCAATCCTTATAATTATGTATATACATATATATGTGTATCTATATAGTTTATATATGTATATAATTTATTTTATGCATTATGAGTGTTTTGCTTGCATGTTTGGTATTTGTTCACTGTATATGTGCCTGGTGCCCGAGGAGGCCAGAAGAAGGTATTGTTGTAAGCTGCCGTATGTTTTCTGGGAACTGAGCCTAGGTCCTTCGTAAAAAGAGCAACAGGTGCTTTTAACCACTGAGCTATTTCTCATAATCATGTTGTAAGTGCTTAAATGTTAAATACAAACAGAGGAAGTCAAATATATTGACATTCAGTTAACATTTGTAGACGTGTACAGTATTACATATGCTGTATCAGTGTATTGACAACATCTAGCAGTGGGTTATACTGTAATTCTGAAGTATTGAAGTTAACTTGAAATACCTGATTCTGTTTATACCACAGTTACTGGTAGTGTGTGGGTATCCATCCACCCATCTACCAGTCTATCCATCATCTATCCATCTATTTGTCTCTGTATATCTTAAAATGCATATCATACATATTTATGGACAACTTCATAATTGAAGGAAATGGCAGGTTTAGTTAGGGGTTAGTGCAAAATTTTAAACATTTTCCCATCTAAACACATAGGTTATCTTAAATTTATCTAAGGAGCCAATGTGAATATTCTTATAGAAGTTAAGTGATTTGTTACAAAGATGTAGAGCCAGTTGGTAGCACAGTGGGTCATCTTTCATGATGCTCAGTGCTTATCTATTAGTCTATTAGTGTGCTTTTTTTGTGTATGTTACAAAAAAAAAGAACGAGCACTGTTAGAGGGAAGAGTCTTGTGTGTTACCAGAAATATAGGTAAATATTGATGGCCATATTCCCATTGCATTTTGTGTGTATCTGTAACTTTTAAAACGTGGTGCTGAATGTGTTGCTGGGGGCTTGTGTTGAGTACATATTGAGTAGGTAATCTCAGAGGAGAACGTTCTACCATGAAAAAGAAGATTAAGAAGTCAGCTTCTTCTGTCAGGTAGCATGACTGTTAAAATTTGTGTTTAATATACTTACATACTTAGCAAAATAGCTTCTGTGAGAATTACTTTTAGGCTTTTTGTTATTAATTTTGCATAGTATATTCCTGTAAGTTAATGACATGGTCCTTTTTTTCTTACATAGTTCTAGTATTCTTTATATATTTCTATTGTTTGTCCCTAGATTTATTTCTCTCTCATTATCTACTTATAATGATACAAATAAATTGTTTATAGCAGACCTGCCTATAACCAACTATATACTTTATAAAAGGCTTGTAGTATTTTTTTTCTTTAAAAACAAAAATAATTACCTGTGATAAAAGCCTCTAGCATGAGGCCTAGGAGCATTTGTATGGCAAGTAAGGCGATTGCACTTGGACAGTCACCACTGGGGAACATGGTACCATAACCAATTGTAAGTTGTGTCTCCAGGGAGAAGGAGAATGCAGCTGTGAAACTGGTGATGTACTTCACACAGATAGTATGGTTTTCAGGTGGGTCATCGTGATCTATTTCCAGATCACCATTCATCTCAGCTAGAACATACCAGAGTACTGCAAAGACAAGCCAGTGGACAACAAAAGAAGCAGAAAAGACCAGCATCATCCAGCGCCAGCGCATGTCCATTAGGATTCCCCATGCATCCCGAAGATAAGCAAGACCTCTTTGAGCACCATCTATTTGAAGTGTGCTGTGGCCATCTTTTGTGACCATCCTCCGGTATCTTTGACTTAAAAGAGGAGCGTTAACTTTACAATTACTGCTGTCCATCTCAGACTGCACTTCTCTGAAACAAGAGTAAAGTAGTTAGTCCTTAACTGACTTAGAGTTCATATTCATGAGTTCTGAAGCTTTCTTATAGTGTTTACGAAAGAGGGTAATTACTGGTCAAACCATTTATTTATTAACTGGTTATGTATTAATTTAGGATATTTCTTACACTTTACTTGAGTGACTGTAAAAATACAATTTGATGCTTTGTTTTCTAAATATATATTTGAATTCCAGAGGGTGAGGCATATGATTTATGCTTTTTTAATACCTACATTCATCTTTGCACAAAGGGAGACATTAAGTATTTATTGAGTTAACTAAATATTATTTCTAAATAAACAATTAAAAAAAAATTTGCCGATAATTATGAATAATAGTTAAACAGACTAAATTTAAATTTATAAGTATTCTGTTCTTTAAATAAGTACAAATCATTGAAAGTTAGGTTTAGACTGTCTACAAATACTTTGTTTTCTTGCAGTTGCTGGTAATTAAGTCCAGAACTCTGGACCTTGGGCTTACTAGGCAAGAACTGTGTATTGATCTAGGTCCCCAGCACTCTGCATATGTTTTGAAGTCAGACTTAATACTAGGTCAAGATTTATTTATGTTAAGCTTTTAGGGATTCACTGGTTCTTTTGTCCATCCGTCCGTCCGTCCGTCCGTGTTGTGTTGTATGTTTGTTGTGGGGTGGGGGGGTAATGTGTTCCATGGTGTTCTTTTGAAGGGCAGGAGACAATCTGGCAATCAGTTCTCTCCTTCTACCTTGTGGGTTCAAGCTCAGGTCATAGTCTTAATGATACTCACTTTACCCACTACGCTGTCTCACTGGCCCCAGATACACAATTTTAATGTATTCCTTAGAATTAGCCTATTCAAAACTTTGTGAGTAAGTTTTATTTTGCCATTGTGGATATATTGATAGAGTCTTTCTGTCCTGGTTGATGGATGGATAGCTGTGGGGCATACACATTCTTGGTTCATACTAAATCATTACAAAATATGAAATTCCTGCCTGGAACTCTATGGTAAAGCACCTATCTAACATATGTAAGGCCTTTGGTTCAACCCCCAGTATAACTCCTACACCTCAGTAAAAGACATTCCAACTTGATGTATCCAGATAACACCCTTTACCCCTGGTATTAGGAATGGACTCTGGGGCCTTGTGCATGCTAGGTAACCTCTTTCCTACTGAGCCCTCCTTCCAGCCTTAATAATGGTAGCTTTGAGAATAAGTAAGCCAGAAGAAAAAATTTTAAACGTTTAACAAGCAAAAATAAACGGTAAAAATTTAGGTGACAATTTTTGTGAACAGTTTTCATGATGGGATAGGCTTTCCCCTATGTTCTTAATAGATATCTAATGTATGACCAACCTTGGACAAAGTAAGTATACATATCTATATCAAGACTTTTTTTAAGTGACTCTCAGGAACAAATCAAGAAAGATGGCCTCTCTTTCACCAAAGACACTTCTTCTGAAGTAGATGCCTGAGAGTGCTGTGTACTCACTTCTGTTCCCCTTGCCCTCTCCCCACACCCCCATTTTTGCTTTCTTAGGTAGCCTAAGTTGGTGAACTCTGGATTCTCCTGCCTTAGTCTTCTCAGTTCTAGAATTACAACATGTGCTATCATGCCTTGCTGCTTTCTTCCTTTTGATACTTAAGAAGGTGGAGTGGGGTTACTTGGGGTTTGCTGGATTGGTCTGTCTAGGGACTCTGGGGTTTTAGAGACTTTTTCTGTTACTGGGTTTGGAAATTGGACAGCTAGGCATGTGTGACTTTGCCTTTTATCCTGAGGCTATTGTAATCTTTATTGGTGAAACCTGAGCTATTTTTCTTCCATATTTTTCTCAGATTTGAGCTACAGCTGATTGAACACTGGATAGTTAATCAGTTTAGAGTAGAGCTCATTTCAGTTTCATGTAGTAGAGTTTAAAAAACAAAACTGTTCATGTTGTATCACTTACTGCCCTATCAAGTTTTCATATCATTGAGTGTATTTTTTTGTTGCTTGGCAAGTGCTGACAAGTGAGCCATACCTCAGCCCATATTTAATGCTCCTTATTTTGCTAGATTCTTAAAATATTTTAAAAGACCTGTTTTCTTTACTTTTAGAAACAACAAAACCTTTAAAGACACTGTGCTAGGTGCTTCATACTGTCTACCCTTCTCTCTGTTTTTTTATAGGAACCACAAAAGTATATAGAAAGGCAAAAAATTATATACATTACATGAGAGCTTTGGATTATTTGCCTAGTCTGGTTTACAACAGTTAATTTACATTTAAGCTTTTCCATAAGAAGTTGTATATTCAGCATTCATGCTATATTATATTCTAAAGCTGATCTTTGATGGTTCCTAACACATTTAGTAGGTGTTCTTCTTGCTCCTGTTACTTAAGTAACTAGTTTAAACCATGTCTGCTCTATACATGATTCTTAACAGTGGTAATGATTTATAATAGTAGCTGATATATATTGTTTATCCTATGCTAGGCACCATTCCAAATTCATGGGAGGCTAAAAGGCAATGTGTTGAGTAAGGTAAATTCGGTATTAGTTGCTTTATTGTCGCTGATAATGCTTCTTAACTTTTATAGTAATAACTACTGATACCATTCCCATTTTGTTATGAGAGTGAGGCATAATAAATTTTCCAAAATCATAAGTTTAGCAGTTACTGAGTGTTACTCTCAAGCATACCAGAATCTAGAATTATTGCTAAAACCCAAGACATTTGACTCTGGTTAGCCTTTGTGAGCAATACTGTGTTCAAGAACCAACATAGGGGCTAGGAGTGGCAGCACATGCCTTTGCTCTCAGCACTCTGGAGGCAGAAGCAAGAGAATCTCCAGCCTCATCTGCATAGGCCGGCCAAGGCTACATAGTGAATTAAAAAAAAAAAAAAGGCAAAAAGAAAACGTAAAAACAGGAGCCACTAGATATTGGTACTCCAGGAATCCTTATTATGTATAAGAAATAGATCTTTAGTTAAAGAAGACTTCTTTTTTAAGACTTAAAAATAAGCACAATCAGAATTATTGTAAAATACAGTAAAATAAAGCAATCTGGAGAGGGGCATCTTATGCATCATTGCCTTGAACATACTTTGGCAGATAAGAAGATTATTAAAAAATTATACTGTTAACATATTTTTATAAAAGAAATGGTTTTGACACAAGGAGGAAGGCTACAATAGTGGAGCTATCAGACTTAGTTGTTCTTTCTTGTGTCTGTGGAAATGCCTCTTGTGGGATTGGACGCTGGTAATTGAGCCTTTGGAGCCATTGTCCTAGTGAAGTACACTAAGGACTCCCTGTTTTACAGAAGCAGAGCAGATCAAGTTCACCCTTGCTTAAGTCTGATTGCTATAGAACCCTATAACTGGAAGGAGAACCTCTCTATGCACATATTATTCTTCACCATTATTTTCACTTGGGTCTTTTTATGATTGCTTTTGGTTATTTCAGGTTTTGTAGCAACGTTCATCTAGGCTCTCTACAATTTCATTTTTCCCCCTCCAGCAACCAAATAACATGGAAAAAGTCATGGGCAGGGAAGTCAAAAGGCCAGTATCAAAACAGTGAAGCATTTTTAGTTTTGTTTTCCCCCATGAAACATTGTTGACTTTTGTTTGGATCATGTTGGCAAGTAGTTGAGAGAAGTAAAATTTTGATCCTCAGTGGATTGATTACCTTGATGCATTCATATAGTCAAGTCACTGCCGTGTAGTGCAAAGAATAGGGATACACATAGGGAGCATGGCCTGGAGGCACTGGCTCTGTTTATACAGAGCTCTGTCATTTTGGGCAAGCTACCATGTCCCCTTGGTCAGATATCTTAAATTAAAGCAAAGAATGTAGTTAAAAGAGATTAAATAACATGTTCCCTTAAAGTCTACCTGCTAGTTTTTAAGTTTATGTCTGGTTTCTCAACTGATATGTGTTTCCTATTGGATGGTTCCAATATGATTTTATGTGTGCTTATATGGTGTTTAAAATTTTCATTGCTGTTGGTTGATATTTTTTAGGATTTTCCCCCTTCTCCTTCTAATGTAAATGTCTGGTTTGTAGACATATTTCCAAATGATTTTTTACATTCTCACAGGCATATGGGGGCATAAATATCTCCCTTCCTCCTTCCCTCCTTTCTCCCTCCCTCCCTCCTTCCTACCCTCCTCCACCCCTCTCTTTTTGTGACTGGTTTCATAGAGCCCAAGCTGCTCTCAGACTCAGCAAGTGTAGCCAGATGTCTTTGAACTGATGGCTACTGCTTCTATCTCCCAAGTCCTAGGATTACAGGTATGTGTTGCTGTACTTGACTATGAGTGCATTTTGAATGCATTTGTCTTGATTTAGATTTTTGTGTGATTTTCGAACTGATCACAACAGGAAGTAGAATAGTCAAGTGGAAAATTCATGTGTGTATCTGTGTGGGTTCTGTAAAAATATTTATGCATTTATAAATGGTTTGATGGGGAAAGTACTTATTTTTAAAAATGGTAGTTTGATAGCTTCATTATTGAAATAACACAGTTACTCAGTCCATTAATTTGTAGCCCTTAAACTTAGCTTTTTCTGTTGCTGTGCTTCTAGAGGAGTGCTGTAATTCCTGTTAGACAGTTAAGATAGAGGCTGCACTTAGAAATGTTAAATGAGTACAGTGTTTGCTCATGCCTTATGCAAACACTTTAAAGGCTGTATTGAAAGTCTCATAAGCACCTCTCCTGGCCTCTATAATTAGAGTAAACAATGTGAATTTTAACCCCATTATGTAAGCTCAGAGAATAGTTCATATTTTAATTTCTTATATACAGAATCTATTTCAGTAGTAATTCCCTGCTTAAAAAGAAATTTTAAGTTAGGACACATATCTTTTTTGGATTAAGACAATTAAAAACATAATAGTTTATTCTTCTGGCATTTATTTCCATATGCTTATATTGAGTTTTTCTAATTCCATTTAAAAAAAAAACACATTCTTTTCTTTTAAAGCCACTGAGTCTTATCTGGTATTCTTTCCTACTTATGTATGCATTATAACAAGGAATTAGTATGTATTTACTGAAATAATTGAGAGCTAAACTTTGACTAACGTTTTCAGTATGGCTATTTGCCAAGTTCTAAATTGAAGAAAAAAGAACAAATCTTAGCTATGACTGTCTAGGTAATGTCTCTGTTGTAAAACTCTATTGTAAGCAATCTCACTTTGTCCCTATTTACTGTCAGTATCCTTGCCTGTTCCCTAAAAGAAAGAATAAAAATGAAGGTTACTTCATGTACTCACCAGTTCTATTGTGGGGTCAGCCTACCAAGGTAGGTCTCAGTGAAGTTAGTAGTCTTGTGTATTTGATCAGGTGGTTTTAACCTACAGTGTAGTTTGTAGGTTCTCTTCTTAGACTGGCTTTGCAGCTTACATTCCTCTGTTTATAATGTCGTGAGGGCTGGTTTCAGCTGAAGCTGATGTGATTGGTCACTTAGTCTGCAGGGGGGCCAATTAGCTTTGATCATGTGGAAAAGAATGCTGGTTTGTTAGGAGGTCTTTCTTTACCCAACACAACCCTTAACAACTCTGGAGAAAGCCTCCAGAACTGACGTGGAGAAGGGGTGCATTTTTTCCCTCTAATCAGGACCGGTTTTTAGTAAGTTTGCATAATCTTATTTAAGAGTTTATTTGAAAGTTCAAAGGGATAAAATTCCCTGCAAGATTTCCTTTCAGCCCTCTCTCCTGATATTGCCTGTTAAAGTGTGAGGTATCTCTTTCAGTAATCTTTTTTCCACCATTTCTTGAGGGGAGATTTAGTTGGGTAAGGATGTTTAGGCATAATTGATGAGTTGATTTTTTTTAAACTTTCTTATCAGATCTCACCTCATCAGCATGGCTCCAATTAGTTTCCAAACGAGTAGGTTTAGATCATTTAGTTACCTAAACAGTGCACACATCCTCATTCCTAATTGCAAAGGAACAGACTTTGGTTTTTGTTTGGTTTTCAAGTTGTGTAGTAAAAGCTTGACTAGGAATATGATTGTTTGATGCCTTGTACTTTTCTTTACAGCACCCTGGTGAAAGGAGGAAGGGGTTTTCTTAAGGCTTGCTTTAGTGATCCTTAGTGGGTTTTTTCTTTTTTCTTTCTTTCTTTCCTTTTTTTTTTTTTTTTTTTGTATGTGTGATGAAGTAGAATAAAACAGTGTTCATGGTACAGGAACTGTAACTCAGCACTAAGATTGTGTTTACCTGGAAAATGTCAGCAATCCAGCTTGTAGCAGCCTCCACATGAGCTGAAAGTATGGCCTTGTGTAATACCTAGTGAGCAGTATTTTCTCCTCCTCTGTTAGCTGCCAATTTTAAAACTTTGATAAAATGTTACACATAAGAGGATCTGGGAAACAAAGACACTGTTTGTTTGAAGTAAAAGCTTGGAAAGGCCTGCTGGGAAAGTTATGAATGTAGACCAATCTAATGCTACTTAGGAAGGGAAATCCGACTTTGTGGATTTCTCTCCTGCCCTTCACAATTTAAAAAATACACTAATTCCTTCTTTGTTTTATTAATGGTAGACATTTTGATACAAGTTTAGGCATAGGCCTAGTAGCTTTGACCACCAGAACCAGGGAAAGTAATCAAGGTGAGATTCACATGTAAGATTTATTCCCTGCATTTGTTAGTAGGAACACATTGGGTCATTTTCCAGCTAGCTAATTGAGGAAAACCACCTAACTGAAGCAATAGAAACACTAGAGCAAGTAGTGGGTCATTCTTCCCCAAAAAAGCAGGGCATTAGCATATCTTCCACTATCTTGAACAGTAGGTAAGACAGAAAAGATTGTCATTCAATTTAGGAAACCTCTCCCACCTTAAATAAAAAAAAGTTTTTGACTGTATAGTCTACTGTGCCTTCAACTTATGATTTCCTTGTCTCAGCCTCACAAGTACTGAGGTTATAGACATGTACCACTGTGCCTGACAGACTTTTTAATAATATACTCTAGTTTAGACTGTATGGACACAAAGATGATACAGTAAGTTAACCAATGTCTTTACTAGGTGTGGTGGCTCATATCTGTAATGTCAGCCATTGGTCAGCTGAGGCAGTAGGATTGCTGCGAGTTTGAAGCCAGCCTCAGCTACACCCACATATACACACACAAACATGCACCCACACATTGACTTATGAAGTAGTTTTCTGATTCTGGGATACTTCCAACTTGACAGTCTGCCGTGGATAGTGACCACTGATGGCTGACTTTAGAAGTGAGACTTTGACTCTGGGGAGCTCAGTATTTTCATGACAGTCACTCAAGTATCTAAATCATTGGGAGATGGTACTATCAGCTTGGCTGAGGTGACATTGATAATGGCACATGAGATATGCCACCTTCACCTTAAAAGACATAGTAGGTATGTCACAGTAAGGTAATTGGAGTAGGATCTAAAGAATCTCTTCTTGGTATGAACATAAATGTTACTGTTCCATTGATTTTTTTTTTTGTTAAGAATTGTAATAATTATGTCTAGTGTCACAAACAAGTAAATTAGTCTTTATTAGATCCAAATCTCTGTCCCTAAAGGTACTGATTCCTATTTTAGCTGAAGTAGCTTAGTAAATAGTCTACAAATACACTACAGTTTTCTTTAAACTGACAAAGGATTTGTTGGAATGCAGTATCTTGCCTACTCTCGTATCTGGTCTGTCTGACTGATTGCATGTATTCTTAACTTATATGACTATGGTAAAGATACTTAGACTCCAGTTCTGCACGGTGAAAGTTGACAGGCAGCTTCTGGGTGTGCTATCAGCACACTGTGAGTGTGAGAGCTCTGGGGATGGGGACACATGCCCATTGTTTGAGGTACTTTTTCAGAGACATTCTTACATACTGCAGCTCCCCTAGTTGTCCAGCCAGAAGACTCTGAGCTTTCAGGACTGCTCACCAGCTGAGCAGAGATTAGGCTGCAGAAGTTTAGAGACTTCTAGAGTAGACTTTAAACTCCTATTTTCACCTCTCTGAAATTATGTTTATAAGTAATTATTGAGAACAAGGGGAAGTAAGTGTCTATACTTGGATGGGATTCCCTTTCACTACTTAATAGAGAAATACAAAGTTAATTGCTACAAAAATTTGCACATAAACAAGCTTCAAAAGTCTGTCCCATAATTCCGCTTTTGCTTTTGGAGTTTGGGTACTTGTAAGCTCCAAGTTTCACAGCTGTAGATTTTGTTGGCTGAATGCCTCTGTGCTCCATCTGAAGTTTTCCATAAACACCACTTTTGGCTGTGAGTCAAACATGCACACAGGTGCCCTTTTACCGCTCCTTCTCCTTAGGAAGTCCACCCAGAAGACCAGGCAGAAGTCAGCACTCAGTTTTCATTTAATTTGTAGACGACTCCTATTCTGCCTTGATGCGTTAAGGGAGAAACAAGTATGTACTGTCATTGGGGGATACTACTTGTACATAATATACTACATATGTATTTAACAGCTTTTATACGCCTTAAATGACTATGATAAGAGCATAAAATATTCTGTAGGTAATATTATTTTCTGATACAACAGCTCTATTTACTATATTGAGCAGAAAAAATTTGAGTTTTCTTTTTTTCTCCTTATATTTACCTTTTGAAGATCTTAGACAGCATTAAGATTCTGAAAGCCTTAGACCATTTGCCCTGAAAAACAAAGTATCCTTGGTCACAGCATACTTCCAGTGTAGGGACTCTCAGCCCCAAGCTTACCCTTGATTGTAGCTTGGGAATAGCTGCTTTATTTAGTCTCTTTCCAGTGACTGCCTTCCTCAGATATTCCAGGCAGTTTCTAGGTGTGTACCAGCAGACAGCGAGCATGAGGGCTGTAGGGGTCGGGGCATATTCCTATTCCCTGAGATATTTTTAAAAAGAAAATTCTGATCTGTGTCGTCTTTCTAGTTGCTCTCTAGCCAGGAACTGTACAGTTTGCAGACATGCATTTACAGAGTATTATATTAGAGTTAGATTCACTTTTAAATCATCTTGGTTATAAATTGAATTTTAAAAAGTTACCAGAGTTCTTCTTTACTCAACTTTGTCACAGTTCTGATATATTACAGAGAGAAGAGTTTGAGTTTGAGTGCTGGGAAGGGCCCATGTGGGTGGCCCTCATTGTAGCCCTGGCCACCATAGAACACTGCAATTATTAGACACAAAAAGAGCATAAGATAGCATCTTTTAAACTGTCTGTGAATAACTTTGATGTTTGTCATTTAAGTTTCATCAAGAATATACAAATCTACCAGGCGTGGTGGCACATGCCATTTATCCCAGCACTTGGAAGGCAGAAGCAGGCAGATCTTTGTCCTGAAAATTAATCAAAACAAAAAGAGTACACAAATCTATATTACTTTTAAACTAGATTATACAAGTGAATCTCTTTGTCATTTCTACTTGTTGACCAAAACTTATGCAACAGATACCTACTAATTTGAAAGGATTCCAAACTATTAGAATAGTTCTTCATTCAGTGCCATTTTTAGTTATTAGGAGCAATTGGAAATATATTTTTATATTGTTTGAAGCCACATTTCTTAAATTAATTTCTAGAACAAAACTTTTCTATTGGAGAAGTTGATATTAACCAATTTTTTTCAGAAATATTTTGAAATTATTTTGGCGGAAATATTGAAATAAAGGTAGTTTCTGCCTTTGGATGTTGATATCTCCTAAGTTTTACCAACTGTCGTTCTTTTGGAGCTTGACAGGCTTAAATCCCAGATCTTCCTTTTCCTACTTCAATTTTACTAGAATTTCTGGCTGCTTCCAATGGGCATAGTTGTGAGTAACTCACTGAGAGTAGTGTAGTAGAGATGGGTTAGGAGGTTGCAGGCCTACATTCTATTTCTGATTCATGACTCAGCTATGTGATCTTGGGAAACCACCCACAGGTATCCCTTTCCGCACAGGAACAATAGAGATGGTGAGGTTTAACTTAATCTCCTGTGGTTATTAAGACGATCAGGTGAACTATATCAGGGCATTGTATCAACTATAATGTATCAGGTCCTTTATTTCCATGTGTATCCCTGGTCTGTGGCCTAGAGAGCAGGCACTATGTTCAAGTCTATCTTTGTGATCCTACTTGTGTAATTGTGTCTGTGTGTGGAAGAGACATCCTGTTAACTTTTACTCTAGGTTTGAGTAAAACAGTCAAATAGCAAAGTAATACAATTTCTTTGGGAAAATATATGATAGTAATCACAAAAGCTGAATATGATGTGTACCCAAAGAAACATATCTCTTTGCTTGCTAAAATTTGTGTATAAGAATGCTCATAAATGTACAGTTCATAATAACAAAAAGCAAGAAACAACCCAAATGTCAACAATTCAAGAGCAATACATTGAAACTGTTCATACAGTGAAATCTTGTATACCAGTGTAAAAGAACAAGCTATTTTTCAGGGGTATATTAATATTCTATTTATATAAAGAAGTTCAGGACTGGTGATATAACTCAGTGAGTATGGTATTTGCTGTACAAGCCTGATGACTTAAGTTTAATCTTTGGAATCCATGTAAAGATAGGAGAGAACTAGCCTCACAAAGTTCTCTGACTTCCACATGTAGATTTTGGTGTGTATGCACCCAACACCCCAAATAAAGCTCCTTAAAATTTGTCTGTCTGTCTATCTATCATCCCGGTCACAGTTTAGCTTCCCCCAAATAAAGTTGTGGTTTTTTTTTTTTTTTAAGTCCTAAAGGGCAAAATTAAGAAATCAGGATATTGTATAGATTTGAAAAGGCTGATGGGGGAATATGTGAAGATTTTTGAGAGGTTTTTTTTTTTTTTTATTAAAACTAACAGCTAAGGTGTTAACTTTGTACAATTGTTTGATTAAAAACTCAGTGAATTGCACAGTTTTTATGTGTACACCCCAGAACGTTGAGCTTTAATTAAAGGTTTTTGAAGAGGAGAGTAGGAGAGAGTGAAGTCTATTTACAAGTCCTTGAGTCTTTTTCATCCTTTTCTATGGAAAATGACTATGCGTCCTGAAGGTTAGATGTGGGATTATAAGGACTGTTGTCATACAGGTTTCCTTGCTTTACCAGTAATTCATAATTGAAACCTTTCTATTGTTGATATTCATATGTAATATTTAGTATATATGTATATTAGTGAAAAAGTATATGACAGTTCTTAGAAATTGTTTCATAGTAATATATATTTAGTAACTCAAATTTGAATTCTGTTAACTGATTTACTAGTGTTCAGGTAATTCAGGCTGCTTCATATCAGACCCACTCCTCTCAAATGAGAAATGTCAGGATATAACTGACTTACTGGCCTTACTAGGCGATAAATAATCATAGAGAAATATTTGCTTTCAGAAGTGAAAAATGGGACTATCAGGCAGCAGGAGTGTAGATTCCAGGGAGAGTGTTACCCAGGCTCGGCTCTCTGGTGATGCTTTATACCCAATCACTTGAAAAGCAAAAGCAGTAGGGTTACGTGAGCCCGACAATTGAAAGCCTGTCTACAACATAGTGAGGGGAGGGAAGAACACTCATCTTGTTTCTATGTATGTTTGTGTGTATGCATTAAATTGTGGCCTAGTTTTGTTCCCAGTTCACTTGCTCTTGCTCTCTCTTTCTCACGTGCTGTCTCCCATGCTCGGCTCTCACTTTCACTCTCATCTCACTATAGTATAGCTCAGGTTGCCTTGAACTTTTTGGCAGTCTTGTTTCAGCCTTCCAGTTTAAGACTGTAACATTATTAATACTTTAGTGATTTTATTTTTTATTTAATAAAGCCTCTAATAGTTTATTCTTTTAGGAAAAGTGATAATTGGTGTTTGGTGAGTTCTGCATTTTGTCATTAGTACTATATTGCTTACTTTAATATGCTCACTACTCCCAAGGTTCCATGTGGGAAAGCAGGATGATGAAAATGAGTGGCTAGATTAGAGTTCAGCCTTCTGTAATTAGTGCTTTGTGTTCTCACAGCTCAATAGCATTTGTGACCATTCCTCATTGTTTTCATATTCAAATACATTAAAGGTTTCTTCTAAGTTTCTCTTTTGTGAGGGTAGCTACATTTTTCATGAAGCCATATAGCAAACATAGTATTTTATATAGTATATTGGCCCCTCAATCTAAGCAGGAGAGCCTGGGAAGTCCTTTAGCGCAAGGAGTTAGTGTGTCTGTACTTGAATCTATAGCTTTGATGCAGTGTGCTATAAATTGCTGTTGAGTGATTAGGAGATTAACATATGAATTTTGTTGTGCTATTTAATATGATACATGATTCTAGACAATTCCCAGGGGTTATTTATTGAGCCTCAATGTTCTCACTCATAAAATGGGAAAAATTAACCTATAAGAAGAATTGGAAATGAAAAAATCAGTTAAGTGATTCTTTTGGTCTTTGAGTAATATAGATGACCCCAGAACTTAGCTGAATGACTTTTGAGTTAAGGTCTTATTTAGCCCAGCTGGTTTCAGACTCCTATATGAACTTGTGATCCAGCGTCTACTTCCTGATTGCTGGGACTGTGGACTGACTTATGCTACCATGCCATGCATGTTTATTTTTCTGCTTCATTTATTGGCTAGGTGTCTCTTGGGCTCTAGTGACTCATGAGAAAGCAGTAAAATTTGTCTGCCTGTTCTTTAGTCATTTTATGGTTCTTTTGGGATTGGAACCACTTTCGATCTTGTTTCTATAAGTGAAGAGCCTCAGGCTTTGTAGTATGAGCTTCACTATAGGTACCATGGGGTAGCTGACTTTTTTCAGAGAATGATTCCAAGATGCTTGAAGAGAGAGGCCTTTTAAATTTTAGAATCAGAGCTGGGCATGGTGATACCCAGCTTTAAATCCCAGTACTCAAAAAGGTAGAGGCAGGCCAGCTTAGTCTATATAGTGGACTTCCAGACCAGCCAGGGTTACACAGTGAGACCCTGTCTCCAAAAAAACAACCAGCACCACCACCAACAACAAAAAACAACTTTAGATTCAGAAAGTGACATTATTTTAGGTATATTCTATTTTTTGGCAGTAAGTTCAACTCACCCTTAAGGGAAAATTACTACATGGATACCAACAGCTAAGGATTATTGGGCTCCTGGAAGCTGTGGACCACAGCAAAAAGCAAATAGTGTTTTTCCTAGAAGATGATGTCTTTTCTCCCTTCCAAGAGTTTTTTTTTTTAAATTATATTTTAAGTCTCTCTCTCTCTCTCTCTCTCTCTCTCTCTCTCTCTCTCTCTCTCTCTCTCTCTCTCTCTCTCCTGTGTATGTGTATAGTGGAGTGCATGTGCGAGAAGGTCAGATAACTTTGGAAGTCAGTTCTCTCCTTCTACCATTTGGTCGCCAGGGGTTAAACTCAGGTTGTCAGGTTTGATAGCAAGTACCTTTACCCACTGAGCTGTCTAGCTACCCTGATCCTAAGGTATTTTATTATTTAATTGGAATAATAAAAACGGTGTGGACAAACATAATGTTAAATCTTAGTATGTATAAAATGTAACTAGAAACAAGGATTTCCTCATTGAATTCCTTCTTCTTTAAAACTTTCATTATGGATTAATTGAAAGGATTTGTCACCAAGAGAGCATGTAACTTGCAAATTGAGGGTTTCAGTGTTCTTCATTTTCAACTAGTGTGAGATTTTGTAAGACGTAACATATCAGCATATATCGGTTTGGCTTACCTTGCCTACAGTTTTTTAAAAATCAGTAACTCTTGAGACATTGTTAGATAGCATAGCTTTGAGTTCTGTCCAAAAATCAATTTGTCGTATTCCTCTATTGCTGAGTAAATGAGTCTTTACAATGCACAGCCTTCACTTTTGAATTTCCAATCTGTTTTTTAGTTAAAACTGGTTGAAATGTATACGTTTTCTGATCTTGGAGACTTAACTCCATGCCAGTTGGTTATATAAGTTAAGGTAATATAATTAAAAATGTCTTTTAAAAAAGTGTATGCTGATAGGGAAAGACTGCCAAAATGCACCATTGGATGAAAATAACAATATTACAAAAGAGTATGTTATCCTCAGGGGATTTGTTTGTAGGAATTATACATGACTAAATGTACACATGGGCAGTGTTTGAAAGATTTTATAGGAAACTAATGGTGACTTTTCTTAGTTCTGGGGATTAAGTCTCTGGAGTTCTTATGTAGAAGGAAAATTAGTTAAATTTTCAGTGTATGTCCCTTTTTGGTAAAGGATTTATTTTATTTTATGTGTATGAGTGTTTTGATTCCATGTATGCATGTTCATCACATTCATGTCTGGTGCCAGCAGGGGCCAGAAGAGGGTTTTGTATGGGTGTCGGGTACAGAACCAGGATTCTCTGCGAGAGCAGCAAGTGCTCTTAACTGTGAGCCATTGTTCTAGCTCCTCATTGTATGCCTTTTAAAATTGCACATACTATTTTTATTATTTTTAATTCCTGAATCTTTGAACATTCAGCTTTAAGAAAAGTATAATATTTATGTATATATGCAGTTAGTTTATTAACATGTTTTGAACATTGAAAGGAACAGATACGGAGAAAGTTTGAAGTATTACTTGTTTTTCAAAATCTTTACTGGTAAAAGCCTGTATTAACTTACCATATTTTCTTATCTTTATAGGGAGACCAAATTTTGAGGAAAGTGGACCAACATCTGTGGGGAGAAAGCATGAATTTATACGGTCAGAAAGTGAAAACTGGCGAATCTTTAGAGAGGAACAAAATGGAGAAGATGAAGATGGAGGCTGGCGGTTAGCGGGGTCAAGAAGGGATGGAGAGAGGTGGCGGCCTCACAGCCCTGGTAAGAGTGTGTTGTCTAAAGCACAAAGGAACTGAAATGAGAGCTTGCTAAAAATGTTTGGGATTTAATGGAAAAGGAAAATAGTTTGTTTCTTTTTACAAAAGAAATCATTTATACTGTCACATCTCAGTCTTTTTTACTACAAAAATATTTCAACAAAATAATTCCCCAACACATCTACTCAGTTGATTGAAATCACTTTTCTATTTTCCTGGGGCAAATAGCATGGTTTAATAGGAAGCACCTGTGTGCATCTGCAAGCATGGGGGAGAATTTCATTCAATTTGTCTACCTCTTAATCTTTAATCTATCTGTAGCATTCTTTAAAACTTAATAGGGGATATTAAAAAAAACCTTACAGATGTATAACTATATGTTTGGAATGTGTATTGTATTCATGGGTGTTTTTCCTGAACAAGAAAGGATTATTCTTACCTTTTTCTCTCCCTTGAAAATGTGATTGGGGGAGGGGGAGACTTTATTTGAAGAATAAACTTTAAACTTAGGTCAGAAATAATCACAAGTTTATTCTTTTGTCCTCCTGACCTTAGAAAAGAGAACAAGAATTGTAATGATTAGTAAATTTCTAAGTTGTTTTTTGGACTCTTAATGTTTCAAACCATTCTTAGGCATTAGCTATGCCAATAATTGAAGACACTGGTGCTTTGTGAAGTTCCTTTGCTTCAATCCTCATGATGCTCAGATGTACTGTAGCTTGAACAGTGGGGTCACATAAACAGAATGTGTGTCAGTCCTGTGAAGCATAATAATACCAGCTGTATGCCAGAGAAGGTTACCTAAGTAGTGGGTACTATAACAATGTTAGTATTTTTCTCATTTTAAAGTCAAGTTGTTAGCCAAACCTTTAACCTAGTCTGACACCCTGTAGCAGGCATTTAGTTTGTTACCAAGTGGTATGTAGATAAAAACATAATAAAATTAACCTTTTGCTAAAAGTCTGATGATTATTTCAGTTCTTCACAGCTGCCTCTTGGGCAGATTTTCTGTCATGAGTGGGCATTGTTTATATCATAGGATCCGGGCAGTTCTCATCAGTCTGTATCCTAGGCAACCACATGTCATAGTTCTGTTCAAGGCATTGCAGCATTTTGTGCTGAGCTTGCCTGTAAGGAGAGAGGTTGTAGACTTATGTTCCCAATAAGCATTCAGTGAAGAATGGACAGAATCTGGGCTGAAGGAGAAGAGAAATTCCATCTGGTCAAAAACAAACAAGGTGAATGTTTTGGAAGATGAACGGTGCCTCTGAGCCCAAGTGTGTGATGTTGAGATATTAAAGGGAGTTAGGTCAACGTTTAGTGGTCATCTTCTACTCTTGTCCTTTCCCAGCAGCTTAGAATTTGGCCACACAATGTTTTCCCTCTTTTCTAAATCGTTCTTCATTTGTTTTGTTGTCAGCCTCCCAATCTACTCCTGCCCCACCTTGTCCATGTATTTTTAAAAGATGTTTTATGGGATAAAGATAAAAGAGATCTGGAGAAATTTTTTTGTGTGTGTGAATATGTTTTACTTTTGAACCTGACATATTTGAAAATCTAGTCTGATTACTTAGTTGTTATAAGTTAATTTCCACCTCTTAGAGTTAGAGTAATTTTCAGTATAATATTTTAGATTCATTTATCTTCTGAAAATTTCTCACTTTATTCTAGATGTCAATCCCATATAAAGCTATGGTCAGCCTTAGTAAGTTGTCTGCCTCACTTGCTACATTTAGTTTCATGAGCAAAATTTTACAAACTCTTGGTAAGACAACGTATGGGATGTAGTGTTATTAAAGCAGGGCTCACAGCTGGAGATATGGCTCAGGGGACAGGGAAGCCTCCACTCTGGGAGATGAACTTAGGAAACTCAGTAAGAGGGAAACAGGAGCTGAGTGCCTAGAAGGATAGATTCCTATCAGTGTGCATACTTAGACTGTTTAGACATGATAGCAGTGGACAGCCGACTCTGGAATCTAACATTTGATCATGAAGACTCCTTTTGAGTAATGGCTCTAGCCTTACATTTAAACAAAGCATATATAAAATTCTGGGCTCTCAGCAGGTAGTAAATGTTTTACCTATGGAAGTATCTGTTCTTTTTTGAACTTAAGTTCTGTATTTAACATCTGTTTTTGGCATCTTAATTTTTTCCATAGTATTTTTTCCCCCTTCCATTCCCATTCCACAGTATTTTTTAGATTGTTCCTTTTAGCAAATTTGGCCTCAGGAGTAAGAGCATTTCATTTTTGCCTCGTTTTTTCCCTGAGAGTCAAGACTAGAAAATTCATAAAGGTTTAAAAACCACCTTTCTTTTGTGACTCTTAGATGTGGACAGATATAGCAAGAACTTCCCTTTTCCTCTTAAAAAGAGTACTTTTGTTTAAGAAAAAAATACCTTGACTGGACAGTCTTTTTTTCTGTTGGAAAGTAGATTCAGTAAAAAGTATGCTGGGGTAGATTCAGGAATGCCCCTGGGGCTGTTAGACAGAAGTAAGAACAGAGGAAAGTTGAAGGGAGGAAGTACACTGCTGTGGGTAAGCAGCAGAGGATGAGAACCAGGCAACTCTGCTCTGCCCCTGTGCTGGGAGATTTGCCATATAAAATCTCGGGCATCATAACCTATCAGTGCCAAAATTTCATGATTTTTTTTTTGTTGTTGTTGGAGGTCAGAATTATAAGCAAGAAATTAACACTAGTAATTAGGTACGGCGAGTTTGATATTATGAGTTGACACAGGAGCTGTTATAATTCAGAGTAATGTTTTTGTAAGAAGAAGGGTACTGCTTTAATACCTACCAAAGAGAGCACATGAACTTTAATTCAGAAAGACAGCCAATGCTCTCAGTCTTGGCTAGGAGTGGGCCATACAAGTAATTAATCAGTGCTCACTGAATGACCTAATTATTCAGAGTGCATATTTTGGATATAGTATCCTGTCAGTGTGCTTTGTTCTAAATTTATCTTTTAAAGCTTAGTTTTGTAACATGCCACAAACTTTGAAGGTAAATACTGTTGTCACTTAGTGATGGTAATTGATCTGAGCTCAGTTCTCCTGATTTTTTTTTTCTTTAGAAGGCTGATCTATTAGAATTTGCTCTTAGTTGTCGTTGTCTTCTTTATTTTATAACCATTATTTTCTTTTTCAAATACTGTCATAAACCTTTTCTAAGGTTTCTGTCCTTCTCAACTCAGATGGCCCTCGTTCTACAGGCTGGAGGGAACACATGGAACGCCGCCGGAGGTTTGAGTTTGATTTTCGAGATCGAGATGATGAGCGGGGTTACCGAAGGGTGCGCTCCGGCAGTGGGAGCATAGATGATGACAGGGACAGCTTGCCGGAATGGTGTTTAGAGGATGCTGAAGAAGAAATGGGCACATTTGACTCCTCTGGAGCATTCCTCTCTCTAAAAGTAAGAAATTTGTTTTAAATGCCATGACAGGCACTGACCTTACACCAAAGCCAAATACTGTTAACCTTTGAATTTACTTTCTTGTTACAGAAAGTGCAGAAAGAACCTATTCCTGAAGAGCAGGAAATGGACTTCAGGCCTGTGGAGGAGGGAGAAGAGCGCTCTGACTCTGACAGCAGCCATAATGAAGAGGCCAAAGAACCTGATAAGGCAAATAGGAAAGAGGGAGAAAAAACAGATAGAGCAGGAGCTGGTAAGACCCATTTTGTCTTACTGAATTCCACTTAAACAAAAACTTCCCTGAATTCACTTTCTATGGCTTTGTGTTCCAGAAGCTAATGAGGAAGCACCTCAAACATCATTATCATTAGCTAGACCAGGTACCCCTTCAGACCATCAGCCTCAAGAAGCACCACAGGCGGAGAGGAAAGATGAACCCAAAGCTGAACAAATGGAAAAACCTGACGAAGAGAGTAGGACAGAAACTAGTCTCCCAGTTAAGGTGCCCAGCAGAGGGGATGGTATGTATTTGTGAAAGTAGACCTAAAATGCGATTTTGCTGAGACCAGTGGTAACTGGTGTGACACCTTTTACTTAAGTGGTGTGGGAAGTCCTTCTGTCTATGTATTGCTTTTATTGGTTAACGAATAAAGCTGTTTTGGCCAGTGGCCTAGCAGAATAGGGCAAGGTGGGAGTTCCAAGCAGATAGAGGATGAGAAAGTATGCGGAGTCAGTGAGAAGTCATGTAGCTGCCAGAGGAGAAAGATGCCGAGCTGTTGGCTGGAACCTTGCCGGTAGGCCACAACGTTTGTGATAAAATATAAAATAATAGGAATGGGTTAGTTTAGGATGTAAGAACTAGCCAATAAGAAGTTAAAGCTAGGGCTGGAGAGACGGCTCAGAGGTCCTGAGTTCAATTCCCACATGGTGGCTCACAACCATCTGTAATGAGATCTGGTGCCCTCTTCTGGCCTGCAGGCATACACGGAGGCTGAACACTGTGTACATAATAAATAAATCTTTAAAAAAAAAGTTAAAGCTAATAGGCTAAGCAGTGATTTAATTAATACAGTTTCTGTGTGTTATTTGGGGATTCTGGGCAGCCGGGAAACGAATGAACAGCCTCCGCCAACACCATGGAACTGTTTTCAGGGGATAAGTGATTGGAATAGGTATCATTGCCAGTAAATGCAGTCAGATGTTACTTTCCTCTTGTCTCCAGATCTCAAAATTTATGGAAACAGGGCTAAAATCTGTAAGAATGAGATAAGCGCCTCAGTTCCTAAGGTGATGTAGCTATCTTGACTCCGTTTGTACATTCATTTGGGATCCTCTATATTTGTTGGATTCCCGTAGCAGATGGTTGCCTTCCATCTAGTATCATATATTCAACCTCACATGAAAATGCCATTGGGAACAGGAAGAGTACCTGGGCCAGTGTAGAAGTCCATCTTCACCTTTGTTAGAAAGCAAGTCTTTACACATCTTCTGTAGTGTTAACTATATTTATTTGAATCACTCATACATCTTAAAAACACTATTGTGTATTTCTTTGATTATTCATGCAAATACTTAAGTATTGTATTGTAATAGCTGATATTGAAGGACTCAGTCACCATAAGAGTCTGCCCTTGGTAACATGGCCTGCTAGACTTGGGATCTATCACATGACTCCCTTGTAGTTTCAACATCAGCTCTTTTATCTCCCCCACATTGTACTCACCATCCTAAAAGTGTTTTCGGCCTTGATTTGTGCTGTTTCTTTTTTTTTTTTTTTTTTTTCCTGTTTGTGCTTCTCTGTATAGCTGAAACTTTATTCCCTCCTAGTTAGGTTTTTGTCTTCTGTTTCTTAGAAACCAGTACTGTTATGTGGTTAAGATAACAATGTTATATGTATACACCTAACAAAACAATATCATAAAGATTGAGGTGTATTTCTTTCTCCTCACCCCCAGACTAAGATCTGAACCAAAAATTTGTTTTCACGCTGGGTGGTAGTGGTACATGCCTTTAATGCCAGTACTTGGGAGGCAGAGGCAGTCGGATCTAGGCCAGGCTGCTTTACAGAGTGAGTTCCAGGACAGCGGGGCTACACAAAGAAACCCTGTCTTGAAAAACAAAAGCAATTTTTTTTTCAGCCTTTTGTGTCTTGAACAAATTAAGAATTACTTGCATCTGTGTATCTGCGCTATGGGACTTAGACCTTTTTTTTTTAATATTTTCTTTAAAATTTCACTCACATACACAACAAAATGTATTTTGATCCTGTGTAAATCTCTTTCCCTCCAACCCACTCCAGTTTTCTCTGCCACACCACAAGCCTTTTTTTTTTTTTTTTATTTTAAATAACTCACTAAGACCAGATAGGTCTGCCCATGTGCACAGGTATGTGAAGCCATCCTCTGGAGCATGCACAATCTATGAGTAGTCACATCCCTAAAGAAAAATGAGCAGCTGTCTGCTCATAACTTTTCAGCTGGGAGAAAGATTTTCGCCTCTTGAGACCTGTTTGATTCATAGTAGTTGTTTCTTGGTGTTTTATGCCTAAGAGTAGATCAAAAATCTTATTCAAGAAAATCACGGAGTCTAGATACATATTTTGAGAATTCTTACTAGGTGTGTAGTAAAGGTTATCATTCCAGATTTTTTTTTGGTCTGGAGTTAAATTGTGTGCCTATTAAAACCTAGAGGAAAAATAAGACTTTACTGTTAGTAGGCTCTTGGGATGGTTCAGGAGCTAGGTAGTCTTAAAAGACGACCGTGAAATAGAAAGTAGAATTTGGAGGTATAGATAAAGCCGGATCAATTGAGAGAACATTGTAGTACCAGAACTACATTGTAGAACAATGAAAGTACAGTGAGAGAATAATACTGATTGTATAATTGGGCAAGAAACAGTTTTATTTATTACATTTATTCCCTCCCACCCCCACATGGGTATGTTTTCATGTTACATGCACATATGTACCTACAAGTAGAATTTAGAAACCAGCTTCTAAGAGTTACTTCTCCTGTTCTACCATATAGGTTCTGGAAATTGAGCTCAGTCTGTCAAGTTTACTTAGCAAGTACCCCCAAACCACTGAGCCATTTTGCTGTTCTCTCAGGCCACTCCCTCTCCCTTTAAAAAACAGGTACTATGTGTGCTAAGAAGGTTGGTAGTAAATATGGTTGGAACTTAGATTTGATAGCTTTATGTAGGGTATCCAGACATATGGGCTACTATGTGACCTGAACTTCTGACTAGACACAGTGAGGTAGGTAGTGCACTTGTAAATTGAGGTAGTGGTGGATGAGATTTTAGTCAAAAATTGACAAACTTAGTTATTGATTATGTATCATGGTGGGAAAGTGACAAAGATAGCTAAGGTAGCTTAGACAATTAGGTACCAGGAAACAAATAGAAGTTGAAGAGCTCATGAGAGAGGAATGAATAAATTCTGTTTAGAACATTGGCTGTGAAGCATGAAGAAGAATGAGAGTTGACCAGAAAAAGTTGTAAATGAGGGGACTGTAGCTGGATGGGAACAGTTTAGAGCCAGGGAGATAATAAGAATCTAAAGTTCTAGCTGGGTCCATTGTGGTGACACAGGCCTGTAATCCCAGTAGTTGGTAATTAGGAGGATGGAGTTAGAGGCCATAAAATGAAGAGCTGTAACATGAGGGCCAGGCTGCTTGTCGGGGTTTCTGTCCTGCCCGGTCCCCCAGCCGTTTAGTCCCAGAGAAAATCATGCAGAGTCTACATTAGGTTACAAACTGATTGGCCTATTAGCTCAAGCTTCTTATTAGCTCTTGTAGTTTATATTAACCCATTATTCTTATCTATGTTAGCCATATGGCTCAGTACCTTTCTCAGTGAGGTAGGTCACATCCTGCTTCTTCGATGGTCTGGGCAGGAGTCTCAGGAAGAGCTTTCTTCTTCCCAGAATTCTCCTGTTCTTATTGCCCTACCTCTACTTCATGTCTGGTTTTCCCACCTATACATCCTGGCTAATGGCTAATCAGCGTTTATTTAAATCATGATTGACAGAATACAGACAATTTTCCTGCACCATCCCCCCTTTTTTTTATATAAACAAAGAAAAATATCCATAGTCCATTTTTTGGGAATGTGGGCGTAGTATTCCAGGCTACTTCCGGCTGGTTGGGGGCGCTCTTAATCTTATGGGGACCCAAAGAAAATTTAGAGTTATGATCAAGTCCTGACTGGAGTATCCTGTGAGTCTTGATCATCTCAGGCAGCAGTCTTGAACCTGTTCTGGATGTAGAACTCTGTCGTCTGGGCCATCTGTTCCTACCGGAGATTTTTCAGGTGGTCTTCCTTGACCAAACCTGTTTTTCTTAACTCAGAATGAATCCACAACCTCTCATTTCCTGTGGAAACAAAAGCAAAATCTCTTCTCTAAAGTAACATATCTTTTGACTTCAATTTTGAAGTCAAGGTATTTTCAAAATACCTATGTTGGATTAATTCAACAGCATTTATAAGCAAAAATCTTTTAGCAGTTGTTGCTCCTTCCTCAGCATTCAAACAATTCAAAGAGAGAATAATAACATACAGTATCCAGATTCTCTGTGTGTTTTTCATCTTTATGCTGCTTTATTTTAAACTCTTTTTTTTTTATTTTTAATTTTAGGCTTTTTGAGACAGGGTTTCTGTGTATCTTTGTCCTGAAACTCACTCTGTAGACCAGGCTGTCCTTGAACTCACAGGGATCCGCCTGTCTCTGCCTTCCCAGTGCTGGGATTAAAGGTGTGTGCTACTATACCTTGAAGTCACAGAGGTCAATCTACCTCTGCCTCCCAAGTGTTGGGATTAAAGGTGTGTACCACCACACCCAACTACTCTCTTTCTTTTTTATTTTAACAACTTTAATCTTTTTCTTGCATATATTTTTAACACAGTGTAAACCATTTAGAGGTTTTCTTTGTCTTTGAATCTCTCTTTACTGTGTATCTCTTCCTTTCTAACCACATGAGTCTGCAATTTGCCAAGCAATACTTAGAGGATTAAAGTCATGGCTCTGCTGACTGGATCCATCCCATTTCTTAGCTTTCTGAGATTTCAGCCTCATGGCTGAGGTACTGGCCAGAGCCACGTTTATTGCCACAACTCTATGGCATTTCAAGGTCCCTGCCAGCAAGCAAGTTGCAGCGTTCTTCTCACAAACCACATTCAAATGCTCCGTAGTCAGACCGCCTGCCCGAAAGAGTCAGAGTTTCCCCTGGCAGGACGGCTCAGAAAGCTGGCATTTTAAAACGGCCCAGCTTTTTTTTCTGCTATAGCTGAAAACCGAAAAGTATGCGGTCAGCTTTTCATCAACACCATTTAAGTGTTTCGTGGCAGGACCTCTTAAAGAGCTGCAGGGTTTTGCAGCTAAAGCTGAGTCAGGAAGCCACTCTTAGATGAGAGTGCTTGCTTGCCTCTATCAAGCAGAGTAGACGCAAGAAATTGCTGCTACCAAGAAAACATGCTTTATTCTTTCTCAAGCTTTCGCAGGCTTTCTGTGGATGCAGTTATCCACGTGGGCGCCATTCTCATGTTACAAAGAGCACATACAATTTGTAGGGGTGAGGAAAAGAGAGAACTGAAAACAGAAGCTTGAGTAATTCTTAGTTTTAGATGTGAGAATTCCTTGAGAGGCAAAAATATAGCCTACAAGTGCAGGAAGGAGATGGATTGTTCAAGCCGAGAATTGGGATCAGTAATGTCTGTTTCTCCATATTATCTAATGATGGCAAGGGGAAATCATTGAATCTAGCAGTTTTGTGTCACTGTGTATCATTGACAGGGTGCTTTACTGATGAGAAGGGGCAAATAGAAGTCCTGTCTATCAGGTGTAGGTGGTGGTCACACAAGAGAGGTAGCATGTATAGCCCGGACTTAAGAAAAATTTGGCAATGCTTGAGGGGAGCAAGCGTTTGAAGAGGCTCTTTGTAATTGAACAGCCAAGGTTTTAAAGGAGAAACTGCAATTTGACCTAGTTACATCATCTTCCTCATTTGTTTTAGGAGCCTCCATACTGAGAGGTTTCAACTAGGAACCTTGGCAAGGGCTAGAGAGATGACTTGGTGATTAAGAGCACTGGCTACTCTTCTAGAGGACCTGGGCTCAAAAATCCCAGTACCCATATGGTAGCTCACAACTGTTTGTAACTCCACTTCCAGGGCATCTGACACCTTCACACAGATATAAATGCAAGCAGAACACCAATGCATATAAAATTAAAGGGGGGGGTGAGAGAGAGAAAAGAAATATATTTAAACTGTGCAGTGGTAGCTCACTCTTTTAATCCCAGCACCCTGGAGACTCAGGAGGTAGAGAGAGGTGGATGTCTGAGTTAAGCCCAGCCTAGTCTACAGAGTGAGTTCCAAAAAAGCTTCCCCCCTCCCCCTCCCCAAAAGAGGAAGCAAAGTTAAAAAAAATTTCTAGTCAAAAAAAAAAAAAAAAGCCCTACGCTGGTAAGACTCTTAAAACCTACACTATATTACCACTTGAGACAGGGGTTTTCCATACACATTTTGATGAGATGACATGTCTTTGAAAAGCTTTGAGTATCTTAATCTTTACTATTTAGAGGCCTGCTCTTTCTGAATGGAGTAGATTGACTGATACCACTAATTATTGGCTAGATGCTGTAGTGACATTGCTAGAAAGATGCTTTATGGACTTTTAAACGTCATTCTAGGGACATATACTGCATTTTTCCATAGGAAGTAGCTTCAGTGTTGACATCTCAGTCAGGCTTATACAGTAGACTGTTCCACTTATTAATGTAGAATTAACCTTGAGATGTCTCCACATTTATAAGAACATTCATTACTCTACATTCTTTCCCTTTAGAAACAGTGCCTGCCTCCCAACAACCCTCAACACAGCTTCCTCCAGACACAGCCTCCCCTCTCGTCATTCTTCCACCTCCTGTTCCCACTCCTGCTTCTGCCTCACGGCCAGTTGAGACAGCAACCATTGAGGCTCCTGGTATGGGCAGTGTTTCCACAGAGCCAGATGATGAAGAGGGCCTCAAACACTTGGAACAGGTGAAATCAGGTTACTTTATCCTCTCCTCTCAAACTTTCATGTATATCCCCATACAGAAGTTTTATGCACTAGGTCTTAAGTACTGGAAAAATTGTTTGGTTATTTAATGTTTGTGTGAGTAATTGTCTTTCAGATCATTTCATGCTTTTAAGTTTCTGCTATGTAGTAGTCATTATGTCAGGTTATTTTTTGCTCTTCTGCGATTGCCCTTAGCTGTTTTCTTTTCTTTTCTTTTTGGACATTAATGGAATGCTAAAAATGGTGAATACAAGCAGCTGTGGATGGTCCCTGTGTGTTTTGTGTTCTTCAAGTGTAGCAGGAACAATGGTTAAAAAGCCTCAGGATTTTAGTTAACATTCTTATTCACGTCTGTGTTTCCCTAAGATTTTGTGTAGCAACACATGAAAAATAAATGAGTTGATTTTCTGTAGAAGAACTTCTCTTTCCTTCAGGTTGGTGTGGTTAGAGACAGGAAATGTAGAAGGAAGGGTTAGTGATGTGTTAGTGAAACTTGTAGAGTAATTTATTTGTAATTGTATTAATTGAGCCTTTTATTCTCTTAACATCTCTACACAGACATGAAGGTTTGTGAAAACAATCTAGAATGGGACAACAGCATATTTTAAACCTTTATTTGAAGCCTAGGCTTTGTTCCATACCAGTTTGTATTTCAATCTAGTTGGTTTATTTTATGTCTTTGATCTATATTTTTTTTTCTTTTCTAAGATGGGA
The DNA here is from genome assembly GCA_004026605.1 of Ondatra zibethicus. Classification (NCBI taxonomy): domain Eukaryota; kingdom Metazoa; phylum Chordata; class Mammalia; order Rodentia; family Cricetidae; genus Ondatra; species Ondatra zibethicus. The sequence goes on along the minus strand of PVIU01004900.1, from coordinate 49,087 downwards.
TTAGGTTGTTAATGGTTTTGTTCCTTGCATAATGTCTTTCATAAATCAAGTAGTTCAAAAACAGTGATCATTATTACTAGCCTTATAATATTAATTCGAGATCATTTGTTCCCTGAATCCTTTTATCTTCTGTTACTAGCAAGCTGAGAAGATGGTGGCTTATCTCCAAGACAGTGCACTAGATGATGAAAGATTGACATCAAAACTGCAAGAGCACAGAGCTAAAGGAGTGTCGATTCCACTGATGCACGAAGCAATGCAAAAGTGGTATTACAAAGACCCTCAGGGGGAAATCCAAGGTAAACAGCCCATTTTCACTTTAAGTACTGAAGTATCTTATGTCACTTTCAGAACCTCCTGAGAAGGGGTATTTGTTTAATGTTTGTTTGCATAATAGAAAACAAAGTCAACAGACTTTTTTTGTAAATACAAAGAAAACCACATAGGAAAATGAAAACAAGTAGAGAGAGATGACCAAAATGACAACAGTGTCAGCAAATGCTTTGTGCATTATCTGAGCTCCACATATCCCAGCTGGGTAAGAGGCAGATAATGATTCTCTGTGCTTTGATACCTAGACCAACAGAAAATGATGGCAGCAGTTTTGGAGAACCTTGGCTGATTTGCTGAAGTAGACCTGCTATAAACAACAGAGAATTACTAAAATGACTAAGAAAAGATTACTAAATTACTAAAATGGCTAAGGGATTGCATGTATTACAAATGAATCCCTTAAAAGATTTGAATGAGTTAGATTAGAGGAGAGAATGCTGTAAAGAGTCCATATAGATTTATTTCTGTTTTTAAAATCGTTAGAGCCTGAGTTGGTTGTTGGTATGTTAATGTTAGTTTTAGCACAACACTTTCTGAATTTATCCTATGAGGGCTCCAGCATGTTAACATCTCCTACTTTTAGTCCTCTTTCCCTGCCTTATTCTCTTCTCATAGGAGTTACTCTACCTGGTCTTGTATATATTTGTTCATTGTTAACTTCCAAGTATAATGTTAAGATACCTCAGAACAGTGCTTTGTACATATGTGCATTTTAATAAATTCATTTTATTTGGGATAATTGTAGTTTCCCATGAAATTGTCCTTCATCTAATTTTTCTCAGTGGCAGAACATCTGGGTGTTGACAGTTGAGATTCAGAATCTTTGCATTTTAGCAGCATTGTTTCCCTTTTATAGCAACATATATTTCGTTTCCATACTGCTTTGTTAATCTGTGGTAAGCACCAATCTGTTTTGCATTTTTATATTTTATCATTTTAGGGATGTTATGTAAGTAGATTCATACAGCATAGAATGGTGGGGATGGCGCTATCCATTTAGTATAATCCCTGGAGATTCATGCAGGTGACTTGGAAAGTCATACTTTGTTTCCTTGTATTACTGAGTCATAGTGAATGATGTCAATTTATAATAGTTTGTTTAGACATTCATCTGAGGAAGGACATTTGGGTGGTTCAAATTTTTTGACTGCTACAAATAAAACTGCTGTAAACATTTATGGGCAGTATGTGAAAGTATATCATACCTTCAGTATAAGTGATCAGAAGTGCAAGTACTAGATCAAATGGCAGTTGCAGCTTTAGTTTTTTAATTCCAGAGTGACTGAACAATTCTATATGCCCTCTAATGACATTATTGTTTCCTTTTATCTTTACCAGAGTTTGATGATAAATTTTGTGAGTTTTTTTTTGTTTGTTTGTTTTTAAATCATTCTAGCAAGTGTATAATGATACTTTACTGTGGTTCAGGGTCTCCATGTGTAGCTCAGATACATCCTGTGAGTTGCTATCTCTCAGCCTCCTGAATGTTAGCATTTTAGACATGTTCTACCACACCTGCTTCTAGACTATATGGAAATGAGTTTTAAATGTTTGCACAGCTTCTGTACTGTTTTATTTTCTTTTTTGGTTCTTCTTGATAGGGTTTCTCTGTGTAGCTTTGGTGCCTGTCTTGAACTCACTTTGCAGACCAGGCTGGCCATCTGCCTTCCTCTGCCTCCCGAGTGCTGTTTTATGTTCTAACCAAAGGCACACAAGATTCTAATTTGTCTACATCCTTGCTAGCTTTTATTATTATTTCTGTAGTTACTAGGATATTCAGTTGTATGTAGGGTTTTTGTTGCTTGTTTTTTGGCAGGAGGTGTCTTGTTTTATTACCCAGGGTGTCCTCCAATTCTTAATTCTCCTGACTTAGCTTTAAGAGTTCTGGGATTATGAATGTCCTTCCCCAGACCTGGATTGTTTTGTAATTTTGATTGCTTTGTTGAGCATCTTTACCTATGCTTTTGTGTCTAATAGAGATTTCCTCTTTTTCAGCCTCCTTCCTCCTCTTTGAGACAATGTCTTGTGTTACTCATACTGAATTCACAATTCTGGGCTGAAGGCTCCTGCCCCAGTCTTCCTAAGTAGCTAGAAATAATAAAGCAATTGACAAAAATCATTCTATTAGGCATGGTTGTGTATATTTGGGGGTAGATCCTTATCTTTTATAAAGCTTATTATTTATTACCACTGTTTATATATTTGTATGATGTGTGAGGTCAGAGGACAACTGTGTTGAGTTGGTTCTCTTGTTCCACCTTCCCATGGGCTCCTAGGGTGGAACTCAGATCACTAGGTTTATGTGGCAAGTGCTTATGTTTACTGAGCCATCTTTTTTGCCCTAGTCATCATACACATCTCTATTTTTTTCTTTTCATTATTTTTAATTGTGTATGTGTGTGTGCACGTGCACGCGTGCGCAGGGCAGGGTTTATATGCACATGTATGCAGGTGCTTACAGAGGCCAGAGGTGTCAATCCCCACTGCCTCCATGGAGGTACAGGTGTTTGTGAGCTGCTGTGTGGTTTCTATTGCCAGAACAATAAGTGCTTTTCAACTGCTGAACCTGTGTGTGTTGTAGATGTATGGACATATGGGCACACATGGTATGAAAGTCAGAGATAACTTGCAAGCGTTGTGTCTTTTCCACTTTTAGTTCCCAGAAGTCTTACTCAAATTGTTAGGCTTAGTGGTAAGCATGTTTACCTGGCTCTCCCCTCCCCCCACTTTTAAAATATTTTTCTTCTTGGTGCTTTTTATTTCAATTCTTTTGGCATATACAAAGGTCAGAAAAAAATATAGAACTCTTCACAAATTTGGGTGTCATCATTGTGCAGGGGCTGTGCTAGTCATCTCGGTATCATTGCAGTTGTTTTAGTTTATGCACTGCTGAAACATGTACCCACCCACCTAATATTAAAGGTGTTAAACATTTCTGGATGAGCTGAAATAATTATATGCCACATGTAATGTGGTATAAAATACTGGCAATTAAAGACATGCACCACTATATTCAGCTTATTGGTGAATTTTCATAATTTGAATGAATCAACTTTGTATTCCAGGAATAAACTTAGTCATGGTTTATACTTAAGAGTATGTGAAATGTACATGCTCTCACGCACACAGTTTTTGCCCATGAATTATTTGGAAGTGTTTTTAGCTTTTAAGCTAGGAATTTTCCTGTTAGTATTGTGTTGTTGATTTATATCTTGGTTCTGTGGTGGTTAAAGAACACATGTGCATGATTTTAATTAACAATTTAGAAAGGATTACTAGATAAATGACTCATAGTTAAGAGCACTCACTGCTCTTCCAGAGGATCCAAGCTTGACTTAAGTTCTAGGGGATCTCACACCCTCTTCTGGCCCCTATGGACACCCGGCCACAGGTGATGCACAGACATTTGTGCAAGGAAAGCACCCATTCACATTGAAAAAACATTTCTTAATGCCTAGAAAAAATTGAATTGGTCTATATGTTCTCTAAATTTTTATGTTTAAAGTACTCGATTAAAGAATGCTATTTTTTTTCCTCAAAGTCAGATTTAGTCTTGTTGGGTAAATAAGTTGTAATTTGCCTTAATTCAGTTGATTATTGCTTTATTTTATATTATTTTTTATCCTGCAATCACTAATCTCCAGCAGAACATAACAAAAATTTAAGAATGTGTTTAGCACTGAGCATTTATATTCTCTACGCCTCAGTGATGCAAAGCCCACAAGTATTTATCTGCTCTTCTGTATATCTCGTTTTCTGATGGAGTATTTGCGGAGGGTGAGACAGCTGTGCTGCTTACAGTCATTAAAGCATTGATGACAATTTAGGATGTGTAAAAGTGAAGCTTGGTCAGGGATGAAGCTCAGCAGCAGAGCACTTGCTGTGAAATAGACAAAGCACTGTGTATTTCAAAATTTTATTTTTGCTGTATCTAATAAAAAACTATTTGTTACTTTCTGAAGTAAGCTACTATAAAAGTTTGTATGAACATGAGACTCGGAATATATTTATCTTTGAACCTGACCAGATTCTTACTGTCCTTGTGTTTAGGTCCCTTTAACAATCAGGAGATGGCCGAATGGTTTCAGGCGGGCTATTTTACTATGTCTTTGCTTGTGAAGAGAGCATGTGATGAAAGCTTCCAGCCTCTTGGTGATATCATGAAAATGTGGGGAAGGGTTCCTTTCTCTCCAGGCCCAGCTCCTCCTCCTCATATGGTGAGTGTCTTCCTGATAGCCTGGAATACATAATAGATTTAGGAGTACTTGTTTCTCTTTGAATGACAACCCAGGGTTGCAGTGAAGAAGATAAAAATGGCAGTTTCTCTTTCTCTTTTCTTTTGAGACAGGTCTTGCTATAGGCTGGCCTGGAACTTGTTTTGCAGACCAGGTTAGCCTCAAACTTGGTGGTCCTCCTGGTCCTGCTGAGTTGCTATGATTATAGGCATGAGCTATCATACCCAACCTAGTATTTTCATAGAAGGAAATTGAAATGGTAATGGCCACTTTTGAATGGGAGAGTTATTTCCTGAACAGTAATGACCATTTCAACACTTAATTGTGCATTTGTGTGCATGCATTATATACACTATATAAAATCTACCTGTGGTTTTTCTAGCCAGTAAAGAATGAGACCACTATCTTATCCTGACTTCTAGGTCCTTCATGATCTGGCTCCTTCCCTTTCAAAACTCATTTCAGAGCTTTTATCTTCTGTGTTTCAATGTGGTTGGCCTCTGTGAATTCCTTATTATCTTTTCTTAGAATGCATATTCTTTTCCTCTCACCTCCATTTATTTTATTTTATTTATTTATTATGTATACAACATTCTGCCTCCATGTATCTCACCTCCATTTCTGTCTTATTTTCTCGCTCATACAATTTCTTACATTTGAGGCTTATCCTAAAATAAGTGCCACTAGTGTGTTAAGAAATTTTGAGGGCCTAAACCTTTAGCTGGGAAATATTTTCTCTTGAGCCTGGCCTTTGCTAGTGGAGGTCTTTAGGTGTTTATGTAGGCTTTATATGTCTTAAATTAGAGTGACCAGTGGCTGTCCATTGATAAAAATGATCATATTCAATTTAGTGTGAATACTGAATGTCTACAGTAACCTACCATTGATTTATTCAACTATATTGAGGGCTACTGGTCACACCTTCATGGTAGGTTTTTGAGAGGTGAAGATGAATGTGATGCAGCCTCTGTCATTAAAGAATTATGTAGGCAGGCTCACTGGCCATCAGCTTTCTCTTTCATGATTCATATGTCATGTTTGAGGCTTGTTTCTTTTAAATCCCAGAAACAATTGTAGTATATCATTACTTACTGGCTTAATTTACACAGCAAGTTTGAGCCTTATTTTACTATGTCTTGAAGTTGAGATGTGTCTTTCATGTATCAGGAGCTAAAAGTTGCTCACTTTGTTCTTGGCATGCTATTACTCCTTGTCTGTTTCCCAACAGAGTCTGTTGGGAGTCACAATCTGTACCTATTCAGTTGAGGCTGTACTTAAGCCTCTCTCTGTACCCATTCAACAGGAACCTTTGGGAAACTGCTTACTTGTTAGCTGTTATCTTTGCCTCAAGTAGCACTGATAAGAAAGCTGACCTTCATAAGCAGTGTTCTTAAAACCTGGGTTTCATGTGAATTGTTGACTAGTACCTAACTCCTGATGTCTCTGAATTTAGGATGCTTCCTGCCCTGACACATTGTGTATCAGATACTTTATTTCAAGCTATAATCAGTATGTAAGAAAGATACAACTTCATATATGATTTGCCTAGGTTTAGTCTGTTATCTTAGGTTTTTATTCTTATTATTATAGATCTTATATTTTCTTTCTCTTTTTAACTTTATAAAACTAGAAAATTTCAGCCATCTTACTGCAATTGCCTGCCTGTATTGTCTAACTTGAGGTGTATTCATAACACCTAATTTGAAGGAGTAGTTGCTCAGAGGTTTTTTTCACACATATTTTCAACATTTTAAGGATAGTTATACCTTAGTTTTATGAACTGATCATGTGCTACTGAGAATTTCCTTTCCATCCCATCAACTGTTAGGTCATTTTACTCTTTTCCTTAATGTCCTAATTCTCTGATTTCTATATGACCTTTAAAGCAAGCCACTAAGATTTGGAGTGCTGGGTAATTTCTCAGTTACAATAACAGTTCTGTATAACACTGTTCAGCATTCATCTTGAAGTAGTGGTGGTATGTGGCTTATGCTGGAAACCCACTTTATTCCACTAGGTGGCAGTGTTTAGTTTTTCAAGATGCTAGGTTTTTTTTTTTTTTTTTTTTTTTTTTTTAAGGTGTTTGAAGGGTAAAAGGTTGGAGTAGGAAGTAAAGGTCTGGGGTTTGCTTTGCTATTAGGTGTGTATACTCAGTGACACCATCTCAATGCTGTTTATTTCATGGTACTTTTTTCTATACTTCTTTTCTCTCAGGGAGAATTGGACCAGGAACGCCTGACCAGACAGCAGGAACTCACTGCCTTATACCAGATGCAGCACCTCCAGTACCAGCAGTTCTTAATACAGTAAGAGCAGTGATGCAGTAGGATGCACTGCAGCACCAAAGGAGCCTGAGATAGAATCTGCTCCCAAGTCTCACCTTTTATAGTGAGAACTCAAGGCTTCTGTGATACTGAGTAGCCTGCTAGTGGCATGTGTTCTACTGTCCAGCTAATTTTAGTCTTACCCCTTTAAATACTGGAAGATTGCAGAAAATAACATCTAATTATGATTTTCAGGGTCTTTAGTTGCTGAGGAAAGAGTCAACAAACATGTTAAAAACTAAGTACTTTCTGAGGGACACAAAGAAAAAACAGAGGAGAAGCTGGAAAGAAGTAAAAATCACGCTGTTAGGAATGGTGTAGCGTGATGACCAATTCACTAAGATCGTTATCTCCCTTTATTTTGTTGTCTCCCTTTATTTTATTTAGCTGTGTAGCCCTAACTACCCTAAAACTCATGTTTTGCAGCCTTAGTCTCCTGAGCACTGGACTCTGGGGAAAAAAATAACATTTGTGCTGGTATATGGGTTGGCACTGTCTTGGCTTTGTGGCCTGCTGCCTCTCTTAAGCAGAACATTATTGGACCACTGACTTAACCTGTTTATAGATTGTCTGTGACTCCTATTAAACCACAAAGGCAGAACTGAAGAGTTGCAGCTGTAAGCCTGAAGATATTTACTGTTTGGAACTTTGAGAGTTAGTGGGAGATATTACCTAAAAATTTCCAAGCTGAAACATAAAATTTGAGACTTTGTAGAAGTGATTTTATTTTGCAGAGTTCTTCATTTGGAAATAGGTGTTCAGATTTGCTTATTGTCACAATTTGGGAAAGGATTGTTACTGATCATCTTGTGGGTGTAGTAATGATCATCTTGACATTTTGTGATAGTGGTATGCATCTGTTACATGTCATTTGTTTCATATGTTCATATATATGTATCTCCTTCAGAAACATCATGTGTGAGTTTTCTCTGGAGTGAATTAGAAAATTTCTTGGGTTATTAGCACATAGAATTGTAAAATATATTTGATTGTTATTTCTAGTTGTGGTTTGGGGAAGAGATGAGTTGGATTTTGTCTTTCAAAATTTTATATATGGGGTAGGTATATATATATATATAATATATATATATTTTTAATTTTAAAGGCAACAGTATGCACAGGTTTTGGCTCAACAACAGAAAGCAGCTTTATCATCTCAACAGCAACAGCAGTTAGCTGTTCTTCTCCAGCAGTTCCAAGCTCTGAAGATGAGGTTCGTGGTCATTCTATTTGTCACATTCTGTGTGTGTGTGTGTGTGTGTGTGTGTGTCTGTGTGTGTCTGTGTGTGTGTGAGAGAGAGAGAATGAAAATGTTGATATGTTGTTATGATGTTTGAGTTTCAGCATCAGAATATTCCCACAAAACCTGTCTTCATGATATATAAAAATAGTGTGACTTGAAAATCACTTAGCTAGAAGGGTTTATTTGCCTATAGAGTATGCAATCTTTTGAATCATAATCTAAGAGTGATGATAACACTTGGAACCTGTAACAAAAGATCATATACCATGGGATTTTAATTTCACTTTTACCCATGGTATCTGAAAAAAAGATTTGATCACAGGGTCATGATTTACTGAATTCCCAAATCATAAAGCCATTAATCTGTGGACAAAGCAATTATGAAGACATTCTTAAATTCCTTCTACTACAGATTTTCATTCAGGGTGCTTGTCTCAGCTGCTGAAGTTGTTTCAGCAGCTGCTGTTCCAAAGTTGTGCTGTTTGTCTTAATGAGTCCTTCACATTTCTCATGTGAACATTAGCCCATGCTGTGAGGTAATCAGGTTAACAGTCAGGGCTCTATTACTTACATACGTACGTATGTATGTATGTATGTATGTATGTATGTATGTATGTATTCAAGACATTGTCTCTCTGTGTAGCCCTGGCTGTTCTGAAACTCTTTCTGTAAGACCAGGCTAGCCTCAGACTTAAAGGTCTGCCTGCCTCTGTTTCCCAAGTGTTGGAATTAAAGACATGTGCCACCACGCCTGGCTTGGTCTCTATTTTAATGGTAAGCAAACTGTACCCTTGAGATACTGAGGGCTTGATTAACCTGATGTATAGAGACAAGTGAAATGCAGTTTTTGGGTGTTATTATTGTTTCAAGACAGGGTCTCACTATATAGACCAGGCTACCTTAGAGATCTCCTTGGCTTCCAAGAACTAAGATTGAAGGCATGTACCACCACACAGTTTTCATCCTTTGAAAATAGGGCCTAAAGCTAACAAAGCAGAAGCAGATCCATCTCTGAGGTCATATAGTAAGTTCCAGATCTATATAAATTCTGAGGTCTATATAGTAAGTTCCAGGTCATCCAGTGCTACATCGTGGGACTCTGTCTCAGTAAAACAAAAGACAACAGCAACAAAATGATGGTGTTTCCTAGCCTGACAACTCAGGAACCTACTAGTAATCTAGAAATCCCTCTTTATCTGATTTTTCAAGTGACAGGAACACATTGACGTTTTATTTCCCTTTTGCAGAATATCTGATCAGAACATCATTCCCTCAGTAACTAGGTCTGTGTCAGTGCCAGATACTGGCTCGATCTGGGAGCTTCAGCCAGCAGCTTCACAGCCTGCAGGTAAAAATTGAGCTTTGCTTATAGTGCAATTTAAGGGATTTAGAGTGTGATAGTTATTTATAGTTAATTTTTTTAATGTCATATATATATATATGTCCATTATTACTGATTTTTTTTTTTTTTGTAAAGAAGCTTCATATGTAGTAGATCCAAGAAAGGCTTTCTAGGAAGTGTTTAGTATGTAAACGGTTTGAATTGTATGAGTCAGTTTCTGTTTTTACTGCTCTAACTAATGTAGGTTGTTTTGTTTTTTGGTGCTATAGCAGTTTCCAGACCCTTCTGTGGCAGGCAAGGGCTATGCTACTTTTCCAAATCTCCAGCCCTGAAAAGTCTTTTGTTTTTGATATCTCTGCTGGAGTGTGTGTGTGTGGGTTTGTGTGCGGAAAGTAATGATGTTCTCTCTGTTGCAACTAAAGATGTCTAACCTTGCAGGTGCTGCCGAATTTTAGCATGAGAAATACCTACTTTAAATACCTACGTTCTCTTGTTTTGTGATACTTTGTGTGTTAAATTAGAAAACTTGGGAGTTGAGATTTTTAAAATCTTGGTAATTGGTGGAGTAAGCTTGTTTGGTTGCTAAGGTATAATACACACAGAAGTGGAGAGTTTGACTGACCAATAGGGCTTATAGGCAAGAGCAATTGGCTGATAAATTCTTAAGAACCAGCTTTTTTTAATTGTTTTTTTTTTGTTGTTGTTGTTTGTTTGTTTTTCGAGACAGGGTTTCTCTGTAGCTTTTGGAGCCTGTCCTCTTGTAGACCAGGCTGGCCTCGAACTCACAGAGATCTGCCTGCCTCTGCCTCCCAAGTGCTGGGATTAAAGGCATGCACCACCACCGCCCGGCCGAACCAGCTTTTTTTTTTTTTTTTTTTAAAAGAGTTGGTGAGCCATCAAGTGATAGTTTTAGAATTGACCCTACAGAGTATGGCAGTAGAGGGCCTAGTCTCTTCCTTCTGAAACCTTCCCAAAGAGATTAAAGGAAAACTTTCCTACTGTGTATATATTATTCTTTTTAATTACTTATTTAGTTAGTTGTTTATGTATGGTGTGTGTCTGTGCGCACAGGTGCCACAGTACGCTCATGGAGGTGAGGAGAACTTGTGCCAGTTGGTTCTCTGCTACCTTGTCAGTCCTAGGGGTCAAACTCTTGTTATCAGACTTGATGGCAATGGCCTTTTTCCCACTGAGCCACCTTGCCAGCCCACATTATTCTTTTTTTAGTATTCATTTATATTTAGGTTTTTGGAGCTTCTAAGTATTTCAGACAGTTTACATGCAGTCAGGTCTTTTTAAGTACTCAATTGGTTTTATACACACAGTATTTAATTTGCACAGATATATTGTATAGGTATGCAGAAAAATAATGTCTAGGGTTGTAAATTCAGTGGTAAAATACTTGTGTAACACTATTAAATTTCTAGTACCACAAAAAGCAAAATAGAGAATTAGTGTCAACAAGTTTAACTAACAAAAATAATAGACTCTGAAGCCTTAATTTTGTTGTGTTTTATTTTTCTTTGAGGTAAGGTTTCATGTAACTTTGATTTAATAGGTATCCAAGGCTGACCTTGAACTTAGGATCCTCCTGAGAGCTCTACTTCCAGAGTGCTGGTATTATAGAAATGTATCCCCATGCTTGGCGTGGAAACACCCTTATATTTGCTTCTACACCTGGCCGTGTACTTTGTTTGCCAGGTGTAGAAGTAAATAATAAGGGGTTCCAACTCAAGACCAAGTGTTATTTGTAAGACCTGCCCAGGCTCTCTCTAAAGAGATGTAGCTCACATTAAAACCATTAGATGACCAGCTGAGTAATATTCAATACATATAGTCTGAACCACCTGGTTCTCTACTTGGTGTGTAATAGGAGATTGTATAGCTACTAGAAATCTCTCCTCTGTGGAATTTGGAATTGGAATTACCATGCCATTCTTGCTATGTTCCTTTTGAAGTTTTAAAATTAGTTCATCTATAAAGATGGGACATATCAGGTACTTGTACAGAGCATTACAAGGATGAAATTGGTTCTTCAGTAAATGTCTTATACTTCCTTACCTTCATGATGTATTGAAGAGTATTTACAAGAACGTGCTGGCTCAGTTTCTTTTAAAGCAAAACATAGTGGCACATACTTATAATCTCAGCATTTGGGAGACTGAGAGACAGGAGGAACTCACATTCAAGGCTATTTTGGATTGTATAGCAAGACAGCCCCGCACAGTCCTGCCAAAGACACAGCAGTTGTATATGATGGAGCTCATTTCAGGTTACGGGAGCATCTGTTCATTATTATCTCTTCATCTGCGGTTATAGGACTACACTATACTCTTGTACCTTACTCAGTTTTGTCTTTGTCTTACAGTTTGGGAAGGTAGTAGTGTATGGGATCTTCCCTTGGACACCACGACACCAGGCCCTTCCCTGGAACAGCTTCAGCAACTAGAGAAGGCCAAAGCTGCAAAGGTCTGGAACTTATTATTCACAACTATGTACCTTCTAGCTGTAGGATGCAAGGCTTTATTTCTTTTCCTCTAGCTACTATTTTCTTTTTAGTTTATTTCTTCTTAGCTGGGATAAGTACATTTGTATTCTATCTTTTTGTGCCCTCTTTCCCCCCAAAAAAACTAAAGGCCTCAATTAAAATTGGTTAGTATTAAGTTCCTTAATGATGACCATGGTCATAAGTATATTTTACTTACATTATTCTTGGTATGATTATTCATCACGAATACTGTTAGAGAATATCTGCTACATTGTTACAGATTCTTGATCTGTGGCTCGCATTCCTACATTGAATCTTTCTAGTCATTTCCGAGTATCCTCGGGCATGAATCTGAAATGTTCAGCATGATCTTTAGATTCTAGAGGAACTAACAATCTTGAATTTTGGTTTAGAACTTGCCAAAAGAGGATATCTATGCCAGAGCATGCTATGATTCTAATAATTGCTCGATTTTAGCACCCAAGGAGAGTCGCACTTAATGCATCTTGTATCCCAAGGGGGTTATGGTCTCTTTATAGAACCCAGAGTATGAAAAGGTCCACAATGAGAACTGTCTCCATAAATGAGAGAGTGTAGTTCTTTACAGTTCTTGAGTTTAGTCTCTTATAGTTCCTCAGTGCTTTTTGCTGAGGATATATGTAGGTAAGAATAATGTATTTCAAGTAGTTCACCAGTTCTCAGGTAGGTAGGGAGATGTAGATAAGTGGCAGCTAAACTTACAGGGTGGTCAAGAGTATATTAGAGATCTTAGAGAGGTGGGTGATATTTTTGATGGTTAGCAATTCATAAATTACTTTGCACTTCAAGATTTGTAGGAGTTTGGTTTTGTTTGTGACATGATCTCACTATTGTAACCCTGACTTTCTTGGAAGTTACTCGGTAGACCAAGTTAGCCTCAAACTTGAGGTGGTTCTACTGCCTCTGCTTTCCAAATACTTGGGATGTGTCACCATGCCTCAGCATGGGTTTTCAGATATGAAAATTAAATTGCAGTTAAAGGAAATAAATAGTACTGGCTAGATGGATTTGAGAACATTCAGGAATCAGGAAATAGTTAAGTAATTTCATTTGACTTGGAGCCAAGGTACAGTCTGAGGAGTAAGATGAGCAGGGCTGTCATGAGTGTCTTGGACACTTCATGATAGAATTTATTTTCATGGCAAGGAATGCTGCCAGATAAGCCTGGCTTCCTTAACCCCCAGCCCCTTTTACTGATTAGGTTTTGAGTCGAGGAGACAGAATTTGGGGTGGGAGAATTGGGTTAGACTCTTAGAATATAGGTGAGAAAAGAGAAGACCGAAGTATAGTTGAGGTTAAACCCTGCATTCCTTCCTAGCAGCCATGCTGGTAGTTGTTGAAACCCTATAATCACACTGTTAGATCCCAGTCAAAGATGTTCTGTAGAGACAAGTAAAGAAATACCATACATACACTTGAGGACACTTCTAATGTTACTCTCCTGTTGGCCACTTTGTGTCCCACATCTTAGAGATGTGGTGTAATGTCATGTTAAGGGAAGAGGTGATCAAAGTGGGAAGAACATTCATGTAGTTTAGAAGAGCAGAAAAGTGATTACTATGTCATCTTGGAGCTTAGAGATTCAGGGTTTTATCCACACATTGCAGCACAGCAGGGTGCTGCTAAGTGTGTATGTATGGCAGCATCTGCACCTCTCACCTCTGAAATTACTAAATGCTTTGCTTCAAATTACCCTATGCTTGCTGTCAAATCAATGGAAATTCTCTTTCATCATCCAGCTAGAGCAGGAGAGAAGAGAGGCAGAAATGAGGGCAAAAAGGGAAGAGGAGGAGCGAAAGAGGCAAGAAGAACTGCGTAGACAACAAGAGGAAATTCTTCGGAGGCAGCAGGAGGAAGAAAGGAAAAGACGGGAAGAAGAGGAGCTGGCTAGAAGGAAGCAGGTATGTCTCTGGGAGCTCTGCACATAAGAGAAGCTTTTAGCTCCTTTGGTGATGTGTGTCCCTTCCATATCAAGAGCAGTGGGGAGAGAAGGCTATAATAGCGGGATTAGAAAACTCACTCATCTTCAGAAAGAACTTGTTTTCTATTAGTGTCCACTAAAGGGCTAGTGTTCTGTCTTTTAACTTTTCATAATTTATTCATAACCTAATTAGATTTTAGCCATTCTGACCTTGCTGGTAAAAACATGAAGTAATTTTGGTGCACAACATTACTATTTTGTTTTAAAGTCAAATGTGCTTTCAAATAAACCCCTGTGATAACATACATATAAAATTTGAAGTATGCAGTCAGTGGTGTCATATATGTACTTACTGTGGTGATACATCACTACTGTCCAGTTGAAGAATAGCTCATCTTCCCAAACTGAACATTCTTGACCTTTTTGAAACAGTGATTTCCATTTTTCCCCCTGCTATTTACATTCATCATTCTGTCTCTTATGATTTTGACTACTCTGGGTACCTCATGTAGTCAAACAATGCCTATCTCATGCAGAACTCTGTGTGTACAAGCTGGGTCACCCCTGAGTACCTCTTGTATAGATTACTTAACTAATCTACAGTATAGTTTTTCATGTGTTTTCACTGTTTCATTTTGAGTAATTAGTTGACCTTAACTTGCTTGGTCTGTATTTCTAGTGGAGTATTTATAGACTCCAATGGAAGACTCTCCTCTGGTGGCCCAAAACATAGCTTTTAGTCACAAGTTTGTACTTATTTGCTCGAAGATGTTCTCTGTGAAGAACAGAAGGACCCATGATAAAATAAAAATAGATTTTTTAGAATTACACTATATTAATGTAAGATAACAGTGAAGGACTAGAAACATGATTAAGCACTGGCTGCTCTTCCAGAGGAACCGGGATTAGATTCCAAGCACCCACATAATAGCTCGTAACCATCTATAACTCAAGTTCTATGTCAGTGGTTCTCAACCTTCCTAATGCTGCGACCCTTTAATACACTTTCTCATATTGTGATGACCCCCAACCATAAAATTATTTTGTTGCTATTTCATAACTGTAATGTTACAACTGTTATGAATTATAATATAAATATCTGATATATAGAATATCTGATATGTGACCACCAAAGGGATTGCAACTCATAGGTTGAGAACCACTATTCCAGAGCATTTGATGTTCTGTTTTGCCCCCTAAGGCTATCAGGCACTCATGTGGTACACAAGGCAGGTATACATTCAGGTAAAACACTCATAAAACACATAAAAATAAATAAATATTTTAAAAATAAGAGGCTATGAATTTGAGAGAGAATGAGACACGGGGTCAAGGAAGATGATATAAATATAGTACACATATATGAAATTTTTTAAGATTCAAAAAAGAAGCCAGGCAGTAGTGGCATAAGCCTTTAAACCCAGCTTGGGAGGCAGAGGGAGCTAGATCTCTGAGTGTAAGGCCAGCCTGGTCTACATAGAGAAACCCTGTCTCAGGGGTGGGGTTGGGGGTGGGTTAAAAAGGATATGCATTTAATTCTGCAGCAGTCAGTGTTCCTTCCCTACGTGATTCTGTGTTGTACTTATTGGTGGAATTGTTATCCTTCAGAAGATGTTCTGAGGTACATGACTTTTCTTCACTAGGTTTTGATGTGTATGTAGATTTAGCCTCTTTATCCTTTTTGTTTTTAGGTGATTAAAAAAATAAGGGCTAAAAAGTACCAACAGAGAAAGTAGCACCTGCGTTCCAATATTCTGTCTAGGGTTAGCAGTAAACTTGAGTCATGTATCCAAGCCAGGGTAGACTTCTTACTGTTTTGCAGTGTGCTAATATTTTAAATAGTTGGCTTTTTGTTCATTTTATTTCTTTTGAAGACAGCATCCCGCCATGTAGATCAGGCTGGCCTTCAAGTTATAGAGGTCTTCCTGTATCTGAGTGCTGGGATTCAAAGCCTGCACCACCACGTCCAGCTTCATTATGTTTTTTGTTGTTGTTATTGTTTGTTTGTTTTTGTTTTTATCTGCCACTCTTCTCCACCCCAACAGGATTTCTCTGTGTAGCCCTGACTGTCCTGAAACTCATTCTGTTGTCCAGGCTGGCCTTGAACTCAGAGGTCTGCCTGCCTCTCCCTCCTGAGTGCTGGGATTAGAGGTATCCACCATCACTGCCTGGCACTTTTCACTCTAGATCCTGTCCTATACTTTCAGAGACTTAGTAGCTCATTACCTATTCCTCTTTGAATACTGGCAAGCCAGAGCTTCACACGCATTCTATTCTCCCTGCTGTTTTCTTTAGGAGGAGGCTCTGCGGCGCCAGCGGGAGCAAGAGATTGCACTAAGGCGGCAGCGAGAAGAGGAGGAAAGGCAGCAGCAGGAAGAAGCGCTTAGAAGGCTGGAGGAGAGGAGGAGAGAAGAAGAAGAAAGGAGGAAGCAGGAGGAACTGCTACGCAAGCAGGTGACAAGATACTTACTGTGCTGATTGGTTTTGAAGCTAGGAGTTTGTAGTAGGACTCTGAGGTTTCTCAGCTTGCTGACAGTTACCAAGAGAAACCTGAGTGCTCTGAGACTTGTTACTTCAGTCTGTATTCTTTACCTCTTCAAATGAACACTTGTTCTCTGAGGGAAACAGAAACCGGTCTTTCTCATTTTCTTCATTTCTTTGGTAAAAGTGAAAAGGTGTGGGGCTTTAAAATTTTATTCTTATTTTTGAGATGGGGGCAGATCTCACTGTGTAGCTTTCTGCGTTCTGGAGCTTACTACATAATCACTATGTAGATTAGATTACCTCCAATCTCACAGAGCTCTGCCCACCTCTGCTTTCTAAGTGCTGAAATTAAAGGTATGCAGCACCATTAAAAAATAAAATCCATAATAGCATAGATTTTGGGGCTTTCTATTTTCTGTATGCTTTTTTGGTGGCGTGATTAAAACACTTGGGTTTTGATTTGGTAATGTCTAGGTTTTCCTCACCAGTTTAAAGTTTTAGTTCTCTTAGATGTGTAATCTTTATATTCTGAAAACATATTCTTTGTTAAATAAATGTTTTTACCTGTATGCTCCTTTAGACTGTGGTTTGCCTATATCCTTTGTTCTTAATAGTGTCTTTGTAATGTTTTTGAGAATTTCAAAAATGAGTATACTCTGTTTACATTATTTCCACCCCTGTCTGTCCTGCTTCCAATTCCTTCTTTCCCCTGTTCTGTCTTCTTGAATTCATGACCTCTTGTTCTATAACTATTTGTATATGTATACACACACAAACGCACCCTCCTGAGTTCACCTGTTGCCCATAGATAAATTTGTTTAGGACTGACCACTTAGGATTGGGAAACCTATTGGGGGCTTGTCCCTGGAGAAAACTGATTCTCCCTCCCTTGGGAGCCATTGAGTGCCTATAGCTCTTCATATAGAGGTGAGATTGTGTTGAGATTTTTCTTTATGTAGTTATATTGACTGATGTGATCTTTTCAAGTCTGATTCAATCAACCATACTGTTGATGGGTACAGCGTCTTTGCCATGTCTTTAAGACACTATCTCACAGTAGCTTTCCTGATTTTTTGGCTCTTATGATCCTCCATGATGTTCCCTGAACCTTAGTTGCAGGAGTTGTGTTGTAGATAACCCTTTTGAAACTGGGTATGTCTCACAGTTAGTAATTTTCTGCTGCAAAAAGAAATTGCTTTGACAAAGGGTGAGAGCTGTATTTATCTGTGTCTAAGGATACAGTTGGAAGCTATAATGGTTTAGGAAAATGGCAATAGTAGGTTCTCCCAGTAATAGGGTCTGACCATTCTAGCCATAGGTTCTTCACCAGGCTTACAGTACCAGGTATGAGGTCTCTATTATTGAGCAGCCTTAAGTCCAGTTAGACATCTGTTGGTTACTCCCAGAATGTAAATGCCACTGTTGCACCATTGGGAGTATCTTTCTCAGCTTGCCATTTTTGTGATTTACACATTTTATAGCTGGGTAGGATTGTTGATTACTTTTTTCATCTGGCAGTCTGTGTGGCACTTTTTGGTACTATGAGAGCTTAGTCATTAGGGAGGAGGCTTCTAGATTGATCTCTTATTTCTATAACCAGAGTGTGTCATGTCTTTAGCAACAGGGTCTCACCTTCAGGAGGCAGCCAAGGATAATGGTAGTAGCCTATATTACTTTAGGGGGTCTCTTGTGGTCTCCTGACTAACAACTTTAAGGAAATGTTTCTTGCCTGGAACTTGGGTTTTTGTTAGATTGTGTTGGATAATTCTACTGCCTGTCTGTCTGTCACCCTACCTGTTTATTATCTGTCTATTCTATTGTTTCCTTGTGGCTTTTTCAAACATGTTCTTCCTTCCCCCTCCTTCTGTATTTCCCTCCCTTCCTCCACCCTAGTTAAGTCTTTCCCCTTTAAGTCCCTCCCTAGTTGTTTTTATTTTCTTACTTTCTCCCTTCATATCTGTGTCCTACTATCCCTTTTTCTAGAGTTCATTCTACCCCACTTCCCACATTGTTCTTTTCTACCTTCTGCTTCTGTAATATAGTATGAATTTTTGGTGTATGATGTGAATGCAAGCACCATGTGTACCACCAAACAAATAATGGAGGTCAGAGGACAACTCCCTTAGGAATTGTCTCTCTTGTTCCATCATGGGTTCCAGGGATCAAGCTCAGGCTATCAACCTTAAATCACTGGTGCCAAGCCATCTTGGCTTCCTGGAGTTTTTAAACTTTTCCTTATGTTCAGAGAACATAGAGCCTCTAAGTTCTCCGTGATGGTGTGTCTTGGTGAACATACCATGTATATTTTCAGGCTATCTACTCCTCAGCAATTAAGTATAATCCTGTAAATGATATCAAGGTGATTAATACATTCAGATATTTTATTTTCTTTATGTCCAGTTTTGTCACTGCTAAGAGAGGCATACTAAGACTTTATTTGTTCATTTCTCTCTTTAGTTCTGTCCTTTTGCCCTTGTGTTTTGAATTCTGTTACTAGTTGCATACAAATCTACTATTGTTCTATCCTAAGACCTTGTTTGTAAGTTTAGTGGGGGAGGTTCAGCTTCCCTTAATGGAATGTTTATGAGAAACACACTTGTCCTAAAATACCCAGATTAGCAAAGCAGCTCTGTTGATTAGTGGGATTACAGATGTTGAGCCAGATTTCCCCCAGGTCCTCATGAATCTCACCTAGCCCTTGTGGTTTTTTGAGAAAACATATAATAAACGTTGTGTTTATAAAGCTTATGAATTCTTGCCATCTTGGAAGGCTTTGTTTTGATAGGCATTTACCTTGTTGAAGACAATTGTTGAAGCTGTCTTCTTAGCACTAGCCTGTCGTAGAGCAATTGAACACTCTTTTCAGTTCTTCCAGCTGTTCCATTTTGGTTCAGTCCCTTAGCACTACCTTGTGCAGGTTGGGTCAGCAGCTTTGAGGGCTCATCTCTTACATGGTTCCTTCTGTCATCCCTCTTTGCATATCTGCCTTCTAAATGTATATCCACACGCTGTCCCAGAAATCACACTTTTACCATCTCATGCTATTTAGACTGTGAAATCAGATAGTGTCTTCAGGAGAAAAGTTGGAAATTTTCAAATCCTATGTTTGGTTATTTGTTTTCAGGGTTGGGGATTAAATCTGGAGCACTGGTGTACTAGGCAAATGCTTTCTCTGACCACTGATAGATTTGTTTCACTTTGGTGTTCTGTTTACTGCTATTATTGTTGTATTATTAATTGGTTGGATTGGTTTTTTTGTTTGTTTTTGATTCCTTGAATTTTATTTAATGCTTTTAAATTACAGACTTTGGTGCAGTCATGGTATTCTACCACTGGGGGAAACCAAATCCCCAAAGCGTTGCATTCTAATATTTAAGATTTTATTTTTAGAATAACTTTAGATTTTCAGATAACTTTACCCATATGTTCTGCATATAGTTTTCTCTGCTATTAATATTTTACATTAGTATGGTACATTAGTTAGCAGTTATAAGGCCAGTTATCAAAACTCCATTGTTTATTCAGATTGTCTGAAAGTTTTCTAAGCATCCTTTTGTGCTACAGTGTAGGGCCCGGGTCTGACCCCTGCTCCTGGGGTTACTTGAGGACAGTTTCTGGTCAGCCAGATAAAACATCTTGTTTGTTTTTGTGCTCCCTCTGCCCCGCCTGGTGATTAGCTGTGGGGCATTGTTTACTCCATCTTGGGTGTGGCAATTTCCCACCTGCCCCCGGGGGGGGGATTCCTTGGGGGGGGATCCCTTGTGCAGCAGCTAGGTACATAAGGACTTCCCCAAAGTTGAATAAACGGCATTTGGCTGATCTCCTTTCGAATGATCAGGTCTCTTGTGTGTTCTTTCAATCTCCAGGCCCTTGCCCGGCTCGCGTACGGTACACTACAGGATTATAGTCTTACTAATCACATTACATTTAGCTGTCATGCTTCC
Source organism: Ondatra zibethicus (assembly GCA_004026605.1). Taxonomy (NCBI): domain Eukaryota; kingdom Metazoa; phylum Chordata; class Mammalia; order Rodentia; family Cricetidae; genus Ondatra; species Ondatra zibethicus. Next base: position 28,734 of record PVIU01004900.1, on the reverse strand, counting down.
TTATGTCCTTGGGTGTGACAGTTTTCATACTTAATTTTTACCCTCCTTTGAACCTCTTCCATGCCTCCCACATGCATACAAGTATTATATACATGTACGCACAAACATTATGTATGAATGTATGTTTAATACAACTTGCTGAATCTGGTATTGTTGTTTATATATATGATTTAAAGGCTAACTACTTTGCATTGGACAACCAATGAGGAGGCTCATCTCTGGGACAGGCTAGTTCTCCTCTCCGAGCAATCATTAATTGCCTATAGTTCTTTTTCCAGGGATGGGACCTCTTGAAATTTTCCCCATGTTGGGCGCCATTCTGTAACATGAGGGCCAGCTTGTCAGGGTTTCTGTCCTGCCAAGTTCCCGCAGCCGTTTAGCCCCAAAGAAAATCACACAGAGAGTCTACATTAGGTTATAAACTGATTGGCCCATTAGCTCAGGCTTCTTATTAGCTCTTGTAGCTTATATTAACCCATTATTCTTATCTATGTTAGCCACATGGCTCAGTACCTTTTTCAGCGGGGCAGGTCACATCCTGCTTCTCGGTGATCTGGGCAGGACTGGTAAGAAATGGGCTTCTTCCTTCCCAGAATTCTCCTGTTTTCATTGTCCCACATTTACTTCCTGTCTGGTTGTCCCACCTATACTTCCTGCCTGGCCAGTCAGCGTTTATTTAAAACATGATTGACAGAATACAGACAATTCTCCTGCACCACTTCCCATCTTGTTTTTGTAGGCATTTTTAGGAGAGACTGTTTCACAGCATATTTCTTGGTATTCTGCTCTTATAGTCTTGTAGATGTTCTCTGAACCATAGATGTGAGAGCTGCGCTGCAACTGTGTCTATTGGATCTGGATTTACCATGGTCTATTGATCTCTGCTTTGTGTCCAGGTGTGGCTTCCTGGGATGGTCTTCATTTTCTGTAAGGAGAGGTCTCTGTGATGAGCAATGGTAGCTACACTTATCTGTGGGTATAAGGAGAAGATTTAAAATGTGTAGTAAGAAATTGTGCTGGTTTGTCAAAGTGGTAGTAGTAGATTCTTTTCTAAGGTCCATGGCCTCACTAGCCCCTGGAATTGGGCTGGGATTCCAGTACTAGATAGGATTTTCCCCCTGTTGAGTGGGCATTTCTTCCATTTAGACAGCTGTTGTTTGCCACTACCACATGAGTGCCATTTAGTGCACTTTTTTTGTGTGTGTATATTTTGCCATTCTGGTAATTGTGTAATGTGCTTTTGAGTATTGAACCTAGCTCAGTCTTGCTAAACATTGTGCCACTACCAAACATCCACACCCTCCATCCCTTCCTTTGTTTTTGATGACCTTGATGATTTTTTTTATAGTCTAAAGCTTAAACACATTTTATCAATTTTGAAATTGAATTGAGTACAAACCAAATAAAATTTACAGCATAACAAACATGTCCACCTAGGAAACTTGAGCCTAAAAATAAGGAATGAGTCATGAATTTGTGTGTCATCCTGGCACTGATCTTCTACTGATCTTCTCTGTATCGTTCCAGTTTTAGTATATGTGCTACCAAAGGGAGCATGACCTTGATGATTTTAAGAAATACTTTTCAGACTTACAGGATATCCCTTTACTGAATTCACTTGAAGTTTTCTCATGAACAGACTGAGGTTTTAGGTGTTGGGTAGGAAGATCACAGAGGCAAAGTGTTGTGTTGTTTTCTTCAGTGCTGGCGATTGAACCTAGGATCTTGAGAATGCTAAGCAAATCTTCTACCACTGAGCTATAACCCCAAACCCAGAGGGGTGTTTTCATTACATTGTATCAAGGGTAATATTTTAACATGGTTTATAACTGTTAAAACCTTGATCACTTGGCTGAAACAGTGCTGGTTCTAAATTAAAAGTCTTTTAGAAGCTAAAATTGTATTGGAAAAAAAGCCAGCTTGTGTATTAGTGCTTGGTGCTGGTTAACCCTGCCATTTCTAATTCAGCACAAGCCATTCATTCATTCATTCATTCATTCATTTCCTTTATTTCCTTTTCAGGGTTAGGGGGTGAGATTTTGAGGCAAGGTGTCTGTCACTGTGTAGCCTAGTCTGGCCTGGAACTTGAAATCTATTTGACTCAGCCTCCCAAGTGCTGGGTTGCAGGTGTGTGCCACCATACCCAGCAAATGTCCATAGAAGACTTTAGGAAATGCTTCGGTCTTCAGCAGCTCACCGAATCTGTAGGTGATGAAATAAATGGCAGAGATAGTATACTTGTCTGTTTGTTTGTTTGTATTTGGTTTTTTTTTTTCAAGATAAGGTTTCTCTGTGTAATAGTCCTAGCTGCCCTGGAACTAGGCAGGCTGGCCTTGAACTCACAAAGATCCAGCTACCTGCCTCTGCCTCCCGAGTGCTGGGATTAAAGGCGTGCACCACAACCGCCTGGCTGAGTTAGTGTACTTTAAAGTACAAACACTGAAATACCCATCTTAAAGTGGTTCAAACAGTATAGCCTCCTACGTGTCAAGGAGATCTGACTCTTTAAGTCCACAGAGCATGTAGCACTAACTCAGTAAAGCTGGCGGGATTCAGATCATTTGCATACTTCTACACAAGCTCTTGGTGGGTTGATTTCTGCTTTTATGTTCTTTATCTCAAGTTATGACTTTTGGGTGTGACAGTCTTGTACAACCTCTGTCCAATAAAGAAGTGACTTTTCTCTATATTATTATTTTTGTTGAGAAAGGGTATCTCATAGAATTCTCCAAGCAGATGTCTCCTTGGACTAAATCATGTTTGTTCAAATGTAACTAGGAAGCTTTAAAACAAAATGTATCATTTTTAAGTATCTGAGGTGGCAGGCAGTGCTTTTTGCAAGAAAGATGGCTGCATCCTTGTTAGGTTGAAACAGGTTTTATTTGTAGCAGATTTAGGAACATGTCCTTCTTGCTGGACCCGAGGCAGGGAGAGGGTGTTAGTATGAATGAGGAGTCTCTGAAAAAAAGGATAGAGAGGAAAGCCACCTCCCAGAGGTTCACAACCGACCTTAGCTTAGGACAGTGTGTTATCTGGATAAGATAGAGCATTGCAGGCATGGCAAACCAGCTCTGCAAAGGTGAGGGCATGCTGAGCACTGAGGTGAGTGAACCAGAGGACATAGTGAGCTGAAAGAAAATGAATGCAGGTAAGGGGGAAAGTGTAGAGAGGAAAGAATTAATTACGGAGAGATGTTTTGAAAAGACCCTAGGGCCTATGGGTCATATAGTGGAATTTAGTGATTTTTGAGGAGTTACTCTGGTTCCAGGCCTGGCTGAGGCTTGTTACAACTATTGTTCTTGCCAAGTCCTATGACTTCTTGTGAAAAACCCTGGAAAACTTGCTCAGCCTGTAGTACTGAAATGACATTTCTAGGAGATTTTGTCACAGCAGGTGGTAAACTACTTTTGAGGTCAGCATTTTCACCATAGACCTAGTGACAGTTCTACAATAATCTGTTAGAGTTGGATCCTTGAGCACACTAGGCCTTTGCGACCCCTGTAAAACCTGCTTTTCACTAATGTCATCCTAAGCAGGGCTTTTGCTTTATCTTTTCTGTATAACTCATGATGGAAGCCTTTAAAAGCAATATGGATTATCCTCCCTACAATTAATTTAAAAAATTTTTTTTTTCTCTTTAATTTTTCCTTCTGGAAAGGAAGAGGAGGCTGCCAAATGGGCCCGGGAAGAGGAGGAAGCACAGCGCCGACTGGAGGAGAACCGGCTGCGCATGGAAGAGGAAGCAGCCAGACTTAGGCATGAGGAAGAGGAACGAAAACGGAAGGAGCTGGAGCTGCAGCGGCAGAAGGAGCTGATGCGCCAGAGGCAGCAGCAGCAAGAAGCTCTTCGAAGGCTGCAGCAGCAGCAGCAGCAGCAGCAGCTTGCACAGATGAAGGTATAATCCTAGACCTAAGAGGAGCCACTTGTGTTAAATATTATGTTGGCTATTTGGGTCATCAACAATGTATGTGTGTCTGTGTGTGTTGTTAATTGTTTAATTGAAAGGCACACACATGTGATAAGGATGGAACAAGCAGTGGCACAGGCACAACACAAGCCAGTCTGCCTTGTTTTTTGAGTGGGGTTCCGTTACAGTTGAAGTGCCTCCGGTCTTTACCATTCAGCACTGCTGACAGGAAAATCAAAGAGAAGAAAGTACTCAGCAGCCTGGGAGGGGCAGCAGGCATGACAGCATCCTGGTTTTTGAGTGGGACCCACAACACAGCACTCAAACACAGCTGCCTTTGGGGTCTTATTAAAAATTGCATAAAGACAGGTCAAGGATGGTGGCACAGACCTTTAATCCCAGAACTCCAGTGACAGAGACAGGCAGACCTCTTAAGTTATAGGTCATCATAGTTTACATAGCAAGTTCTAGGCCAGCTAGGGCTTCACAAGAAGTATAAGGGGGTGGAAAATTTAAAATAACTTTTTGAAGTTGAAAATTAATACTAAGAGTCTGCTTTAAAAAAAAAAAAGGGCATGGTGATGGTGAGGGTGAATAGGAAGGACCAGTGGGAAAGAACTGCCTTGATACAGTTGGCAAGCCCGAATTTGTTGATTGCCCAGATCTGAAGGTCATAGGTAGAAGAAGCTGGGTATGGCAGAGCAGGGGATAAGTATTGCTCATGGAGTTAAATGGATGGAAAGGTTGAGAGCAGCTTGGTAGGTATGCTCTGCAAACTTCATGTTGAGTCTGGAATTAAGTTTAGTCTCCCTTGTCTTCAAGGAACTCACAGGATAAAGATGTGTAGGGGGACTTGGAATTCAATGATGTGAGCAGAGAAGAGGTGGTGGCATTAATAAGGCAGTAGTTCTCAGTGATGTCACCTGGATCTTGTAAGACATGTAGATTTTGAGTGGAACCCAGCAAGCTTGTGTTTAAATAAACTCTTCAAGGGACTGGTAAAATATGAGTCACCATTCCTCCAGGCTACTTGCTGAGATAAGTCAGCTTCCAAACAGTCTTTTTAGGGATAGAAAGGGTTTTCAAGTTGAACTGTTTGACGAATGAGGTCTGTGAGAGAAGCATTACAGTGAGCAAGGCTTGAAGGTTAGAGACACTCCAGAATCTCTATGGGAAATCTTGAAAGCTGGAGAAATGGCTTGGTGGTTAAGAGTGCTTGCTAGCTACTTTTCCAGAGGATTCCCATTGACCAAGTTACATGGCTCCCAGACACCTATTAACTCTAGCTCCAGAGGCTCCTTTGTCTTTTTCTGGCCTCTGCTAGTGCCTGTATTCACATGCACACAACATACACACATATATATAATTTTAAAATAAATACTTAAATAATTTTTTAATTTTATGTACATTGGTGTTTTACCTGCATGTGTTTCTGTGTGAGGGTGTTGAATCCCTTGGAACAGGAGTTATAGACAGTTGCAAGTTGCCATGTGGGTGCTAGGAATCGAACCCAGGTCCTCTGGAAGAGCACCCAATGCTCTTAACTGCTGAACCATCTCTTCAGCCTCCTAAAATAGATCTTTAAAAAGTAAATTTAAAAGCTAGTCCAGGGCTGGAGAGATGGCTCAGCAGTTAAGAGGACTAGCTGTTCATCTAGAGGTCCTGAGCAACCACGTTGTGGCTAACAGCCATCCATAATGAGATCTGGTAGAACACTGTATACATAATAAGTAAATCCTTTTACAAAAAGTATGTCCAGAATGAGGAATGAGATAAATATGGACAGGGCCCCTAATGTCATAGCTGTATATACTCTAGCAAAGGATTAGAACTTAAAGGTATGCAGAACATGGAATAAAACTCTCAGGTTTGCAGGAGAGCTAAATGGAGGATGATCTTGAAGGAAACAAACTGTAGGTTAGCAGACTAACAGTCAGACAAGAGACAGATGTCCTAATTGAAGCCTGTTTAGTTGGGAAAGAGTTGGCAATACCATTAAATTGAGTACCTCCTTTCTTAGGTACCATACCAACAATTTTCCATGTGTCATATCACTTCATCTTTAGAGTGTTTTCCTCACAAAGCTTAGATATTGATAGCCTATATTTTACTGAAAAAGAAGAATGTTAAGAAGCTGAGTCTCCCAGGATTTATTCCTACTGCTCGTTCTGACTTTTTGGAACCCATTCTCTTTGGAGGGATACCTTGTTCAGCCTAGCTAGATATTTTGGGAAGGGCCTTGGTCCTGCCTCAAAGCAATGTGCTAGACTTTGTTGACTCCCCATGGGAAGCCTTACCCTCTCTGAGGAGTGGATGGGGGGTGGGAAGGGGGAGGTAAGGTGGAGGGAGCAGGAGGAGAAGAGAGAGTGGGAACTGGATTTGGCATGTAAAATGAGAAAAGATTCTTCTAATTAATTAATTAATTTTTAAAAAAAGAAGCCAAGTCTTTTGTTGAGCCAACCAAGAATTGGTAGCAGAGCCATGTAAAGTTAATCCAGATACCTTTAAAATAGTTTGAAACTATAATTTAGTTAATTTATAGAGAAGAACAAAGAATTCTCTTTAGAAAACCAGACTTTGAAAATTCAGGTTTTCAGGACCACATGTTTATATTCTATTTTGCTCATTAATGTAAAGGATAGATAAAGTGGATTATTGGGTTTTTTGTTTGTTTGTTTTTTGCTCCAAACCAACTTAACTTTCATGAGTAGGGCTAGGGCTGCATTATAGCCTGGTTGTTAGCAGCTGCTCTTCTTCATGAGACACGGGATGAAAACTGCTTGGCCCCTTCATTCGCTATCTAACTCAGCTTAGAAATCCAGGGCTTTAAATTCACTCACTAGGTCCTTACATCATGTCCTTTGTGGTCTTTATTGATTAAAAGTCATGTTTTGGTTTTGGTTTTTCGAGACATGGTTTCTATGTGTAACCTTGGTTGTTCTAGAACACTGTAGACCAAGTTGGTCTTGAATTCAGAGAGATCCACCTGCCTCTGCCTCCTGAGTGCTGGTGTTAAAGGTGTGTGCCACCACTGCTCAGTGGATTAAAAAAATCTTAAACTATATTTAGTCACTCTTTGTTACTCTTTATGATTTTGATTCTGTATTACTAGTTGTGTAAATGCTCAGTGTAACAAATTTCCACCCAAATGGGAGAGCAAGCATTAATACATGTGTGTATTTTTTAGTTGTTTTAAAATGAATATAGGTTGGGAGAAATGAGCAAAAGAAGCAATCCAACTGAGAGATTAGTGTGGAAAAGGAATTTTTAAGTGAATTTTGGTTTTTTGTTTGTTTGGTTTGGTTTTTCGAGACAGGGTTTCACTGTGTTAACAGTCCTGGCTGTCCTGGAGCTAGCTCTTGTAGACCAGGCAGACCTTGAACTCACAGAGATCCGCCTGCCTCTGCCTCCTGAGTGCTGGGATTAAAAGTATGTGCCACCACCGCCTGGCTCAATTGAATTTTGTAAAGGTGAGGAAAAACAGAGGTTCTGACTGTAAGTGCTGTCCTTCTTCCCTGCTTCCTGATGCTCTGTCATGTGTGTTTGTTTTTAGCTTCCCTCTTCTTCAACATGGGGTCAGCAGTCTAACACAACACCATGTCAGTCCCAAGCCACACTGTCATTGGCTGAAATCCAGAAGCTGGAAGAAGAACGAGAACGGCAGCTTCGAGAAGAGGTAAACAGTAAAGGCAGCCTAGTTCAGTATTCCAGGCAGCTTAGTGTGCACTATGGGCTAATGACTCTTGATGATGGATAACTGTAAGAATTGTTGTGTGCCTGAATTTGACTCAGTTACTACAACCTGCAGCTTGCGATTTGAACCCTTTGGTATAAATGGATTTAATAGGAATAACATTAAAGTTGGGTGACATAATTGTTTCCTAGAACTTTTTACTGTAGCTTTTCGACTTTTATTTAATTCATAAATAAAAGTAGATAGCCTTATACCTGTGTATACAGAACTAATAAACTCAGTGGGTTGTTTTTAAAAAAAGAAAGAGATGAGGTTGTGTTGGCATGGGTGTAGGGAGGTAGATATTACCAAAGTACATTATATGCATGCATGGCATTCTCAAAGAATAATGAAAACTATTATAAAAAATACATAGTTGGTTGAGAATTATGGGTAATTTTGCTCACCCTGCCTTAATTCTTTTATTCTGTCCTCATGTTAAACTACACTTGACAGAAACAACTTAAGGGAGAAAGGGAAGTCAAGGCAGAAGGAACATTGCGTCCACAGTCAGGAGACGGGATTGAGCACATGTTAAGGCTCAGTTCCTTCAGTCCTTTGTACAGCCCAGGATCCTAGTTAGGGAGTGGGTGTTGCCAACAGTGGGCGCATCTTATCTGAGCCAGTGTAATCAAGATAATCTTCCACATCCCAGAGATCAATTGTCACTTTGGTACTAGGTCATGTCAGGTTGACAATTAACACTAACCATCACATATCCACTTGTGAATTTGTTGTTTTGAATGCAGGGCACATTTTTCTGTAAAGGATATTGGGTCTTCTGACTAGCTCAAAAAAAACTTTGAATATGACAAATAATATCTCTACTTTTAACTCTGTGTCATTATAGGATAGGAAGGGCACAGAATAGAGGGAATTTGGAGAGGATAAATTTTTGATAGAAGATGATTAATTCAAGGCCTGCTGTTAGTTGTCTTGTTCATTAATTTATCAACACGTATTTTACTCATTCATAGTCTGGGAGTACAGCCAAGTATAAGACTGATGAAATGCTCTGCTATTGTAAATTTGCCTTCTAGCTTAGGAGAGAAGGGCCATAAAAATTAAGTAAACTATATGGTACTTTAGAGAGTGAGAAGTGTCAGAGAAAGAGAATTGCTAGCAGAAATGAAAGAGGAGAGGGCATGGGAGTTGAGGGCGGCTAGGGATAGAATGGTAGCTTGTTCATGCTTAAGTAGTGTGGCCTGCAAAGGCCTTTAGACACACGAGATAGTGTAGCCGTCCTGAAGAACAGGCTTTATGTAGCTAGTGCTTGAGCAGGGTAGTCAATTTGTTGGAGAATGGAAGCTGTCATGTTTGGATCTGGATTGTACCATTCACTGAAATAGGCAGCTGCCGGTACACTGAGAGAGATGGGAGTTGTCAGTGTGTATGTGTGCGCACGCAGTGTATGTACTAGCCATCATCTATCTATAATTTTATATATTTGGAATATGCATATATTCTAGTGGACATCATCAAGTAGGTTAAGGACCTTGAAATTTCTTTCTCACTTTAATGTAAAAACAAAAGAAAGGATTAAACTTTACTTTCTCCAAAAGGTTATCAACAAATAGGTGTCTCAGCAGATTATTTGTTTTCAAGGCTAGAAATTGTAATGATTTTAGTCTCTATTCAGTGAAAAGTTAATGTGTACAAGAACCAGAGTTCCTGTAGGCCCCTTGTGCATGCTAAGTAGGTATTCTGTTGCTCACCTACACCCTAGCCACAGCCCCCAACCCCACTTCCAAAAGTTAGTATCTCACTCTGTGTTTATTTGATTTGGTTCTTGGAACCTTTTATTCTCCCTATTCCTTACAGAGCATGAGATGCTGTTCCTTACTTATTTGTCACACAGAGAAACCAAAGATAATGTTACTTGTTTTGCCTGTCCTGGAGCACCCTGCCTGGGACGCTCTAACCCGTTCATTTTGGACATTCTCAGTGTTAAGCAACTCTCGATTTTATTTATTTAATTTTTTTCTTTTGCCGTTTCTGTTGATTGCCTAGATAGATTTTGAATTCTCCTCTTTCCATTGTTTTTTGTATCATTATTGGTGGGCACATTTCCTCAGTTTTATCTTTTAGTCCTTCTGTTGAACTTTTAGCTTATACTATCATGTTTTACATTTCTGAGTTTTTTTGGGCTTGGTAGGTAGTATATAGCCTTTTATTCTTACTTTTGTGACTGTACCATCAACTCTCTAGGGCAGTAGTTCTCAGCCTTCCTAATGCTTCCACCCTTTAATACAGTTTCTCATGTTGTGGTGACCCCAAACCATAAAATTATTTTTCTTGGTACTTCATAACTGTAATTTTGCTACTGTTCTGGATTGTGATGTAAATATCTGATATGCAAGCTATCTGATATGCAATCCCTGTTTAAAAAAAAAGTCATTTGACACCCCACCACCCCCAAAAGCAGTTGAGACCCACAGGTTAAGAACTACTGTTCAAGGGATATTATTTGCTGATAGCTTAAAAAAACAAAAACAAATAATTCAGACCTAGAGAGATGGCTCAACAGTTAAGAGTGCTTGCTGCTCTTGCAGAGGCCCCAGGTTCAATTCCTAGCACCGACATGGAAGCTCATAACCATCTGTAACTCCAGTTCCAGGGTATCCAGTGCCCTTCAGGCCCTGCTGGCATTGTACAAACATGGTGCACATACATACATGCAGAAAAAATACTAACACATGTTAATTAATTTTTTAAAAGACAGTTCCTAGTCAAGCAGTGGTGGTGCACACCTTTAATCTCAGCACTCAAGAGGCAGAGACAGGCATATCTCTTGTGAGTTTGAGGCCTGCTTGGTCTACAGAGTGAGTTCCAGGACAGTCAAGGCTGCACAGAGAAACCTTGTCTCAAAACTGGAAAAAAAAAGTTTCCTATTTTCTCTTGTTTGTTTTTATTGAATTTTGTGCATTTATTTTGGTGCTTGCCTTTTATCTCAGAAGCATATACTAAATGTCTAGCAATTTGTTAAGGCTCTCAAAAGCTCATCAAAGGTTCTGCTATACATGTCAACATTGGTGCTAGTGGTCATTCTCTGGGCTGTTTTGTTGTGGGGAGTGCCTCCACCTATTGGTGTTCACTCAGTATTAACTACTAATCAGTTTACTATAGAATAGTCTATTAATCTGTGTTGGCCTTTCCAAATGGAAAACTTGTTTTCTGCTTGGGTGAAAGAGACTGTTGCTCAACTGAACAGGGCAAATAAGGCAGTTTGGGTCTCACTGCTTCTATTTGTAGCCAGTCTTCCTGAGATACTTTCAGTCCCTGAGCTTTCTGTCTAAATGTGCCTACTTATCAGCTTCCTTCATTTAGTTTTCAGTTGTGCTGCTCTGGTAACAATCTGCTTTCCAGCTTTATTTCTTTCTAGCTAGATAGTTATTTTTATATGTGCATGGAAAGATCAAAGGACAACATCAGGTTCTTTGTTTCCTTTTATAGTTTTTATTTTGTTTTTGAAGACAGAATATCTAACATCCTGCAACTTACCAAGTAGGCTGGACTGGTTGGCCAGTGACACCTAGGGTTCCGCCTATCTCTACCTCTGCGGTACTGACATTACAGGTGTCTGCCAGCATAATTTTCTCACAGGTTATTCAGGGACCAAGCTTAGGTCCTCAAGCTTGCAGAGCAAGCACTTCACCGACTTAGCTATCTTCCCTAGTCTTACTTTCTGTATTTAAAAATCTTTTCTGCCTTTGTTGCTGCCCTTTACTGGTTTACGCTTTTGAAGAAGTACATGCAGCTGAGCATATGTGAATACCTGCAGTCTCTTTTGGGAAGCTATGGACCTAGTTGGACTCTGTATAGCGAAACCCCATCTCAAAGTCACACACAAGTAAACCAACAAAAATTTATTCTTTGATTGTGGTGGCACTTTGGGAATTAAACATTTACTTCATTTCTATGCTTAACCAAAAAGACTTCATCATTTGTAAGAAGTAATTCTGTGTTTGGTCTCCTGGTTTCACCCTCAGTGCCACATGTATTTTCATCTTAATTTAGCCAAAATAATTAGTCCTGTTTGGTTTTGTTTAGCTGTTATGTATTAGTATTCTATAGTGTCCTGTTGCTTATAACTGATGTAAAAACAAATCCTGAGTTTGCTGTCCTTATCCAACAGCAAAGGCGTCAGCAGAGGGAATTGATGAAGGCTCTCCAGCAGCAGCAACAGCAGCAGCAGCAGCAGAAACTCTCAGGTTGGGGGAATGTCAGCAAACCTGCAGGTACCACCAAGTCTCTTCTGGAGATCCAGCAGGAAGAGGCCAGGCAAATGCAGCAGCAGCAGCAACAGCAACAACAGCAGCAACAGCAGCACCAGCAAACAAACAGAGCCCGGAACAGCACAGTGGGTTCCTATTGCAAAGTGCAGTCCTGGGCACTGCTTTTTGCCTATCTTGTCAAGCTTTTCAAACTATTTTTTAAATGGTGTTAACTAAATTCTTTTTTTTTTTTTTTTTTTTGGTCTTTTTAACAGCATTCCAACCTGCACACCAGCATTGGGAATTCTGTATGGGGCTCTATAAACACGGGTCCTCCTAACCAGTGGGCGTCTGATCTAGTCAGTAGTATCTGGAGTAATGCAGACACTAAAAACTCCAACATGGGATTTTGGGATGATGCAGTCAAAGAGGTGGGACCTAGAAATTCAACAAATAAAAATAAAAACAACGCCAGTCTCAGGTAGGGCTCGTAATGATTATACCTGTGTACCTTGATTGGTGGGAGTTGAGGGCAGTAGAAGGGATGTTAGATACAGTGTTTATTTACAGTTTCATCTGTGCCCAAGCATGAGTGTCATAATTGTGGTGATTGCTCTCTACCCAGTGAGACACACTTGATTGTTCTTGGGGCTTATTCTACGGCTGAGCATGTAACCCTTTCTCCTACATGTTGACAGCCTGATGATAATAATAGAATATTGTTGATGTTAACATTTCTCCAGTGTTTTCTCTAGGTAACTTAGAGTTTCTTTGTTAATTTGTATTTTTCAACTATATTTGTACTACAATGGACATTCCGAAAAAGCTTCTGTAATGACCTTAAAATTACTATTAACAAATTCTATTTCATCTTCATCTTTCTTTCCTCAATAGCCAGTGTTGTTGAATGAGCATGGGTTTGTTATATTCATGAACTCAGATCCCAGCACTTCCACTTATTAGCTGTGTGACCTTGGGCAAGAGAGAACCTCTTTTGGGCCTCAGTTCCCTCATCGGTAAAATGAAGATAATAACTTTATGAGTATAGTTGTAAGTAGTAACGAAATACACATGAAATAGTAAAGTGCCTGGCGTATAGTAAGTACTTAATAAATGGTAGTATTGTCAGATTCTTTCTGATTGAAGACCTAAAGAAAGTAAACACATTAGTTTATTGAGCTGCTTTGCCAGGCACTGTTATGCTCCAGACCTTTGTGAGATTGTCTTCATTCTTTATTATAATCCAAAGAAGTCTTGGCACCATTTTGCATATGAGGAAACTGAGGCTTAGTAAATTGAACAACTTACCTAAATAACATGTAGGAAGAATTTCATTATTTTCTCAAAATAGTAGACTTATAAACTAGATTATTAGCTGAGGCTAGTTACTAAGGAAGTGTCCAATCAAAATATTTGAATTTTTTTTTTCTTGTATAGAACTAAGAATTGGCTTACTGGACAGCTATCCAGTGTTACCTCCACAGTATTTATGGTATTGTAGTATAATCACATAGTAACAGTTTCTGGGAATATAATATCGCCCTATTGTTTTGCTTTAGTAAATCTGTAGGTGTGTCTAACCGGCAGAATAAGAAAGTAGAAGAAGAAGAAAAGTTGCTGAAGCTCTTTCAGGGAGTAAATAAAGCCCAAGATGGATTTACCCAGTGGTGTGAACAGATGCTTCATGCCCTTAATACGGCAAATAACTTGGATGGTAAGAATTGGGGAGGGAATCCCAGCATGTGGATTGACAGAGCAGGACCTAAAAGAGGTTGACAGGTTGGAACAGTAAGCCATGAAGTTCCCGGGGGCCAAGTCCTTCCATTAAAAAATTGACTCCCGTAGTATTACTTATGAAAAAAGTCTTGTAAAACTATGCTCAAATAGATTATAAGCAGTTCTAAAAATTAAATGCCAGCTCAGGCTGCCTTAATGATGTACAGGACAAAGGAAGTCGTAGTTTCTCATTACCCTTTTCATGGGAAACATTTCCCACCTGCATTATCATGTCATAGTCAGGACCAAGGTCAACTAGGCCAGTAGAGTACCAAAGCCATATGACATTGTTTCCTTCCTGCTTTGGGAGGTGATGGAAATTATGATAGAGTAAATGGGCTGCGACTGTGCAGAAATAAAGGTTTCAGCACAATTTCAAGAAAAGCATGATTGTAACAAGCCATTTACAGAGAGCTAGCTCCTTAGATGAAAGTGAATTTCCAACAGTGACTGTTGATCATACTATAGAAGGGATTGTCTTAGCTGATAGTCCAAGGTGATAACTGGCCTAAAGCCAGCAGTCTTTAACACCTAACAGTCAAGAATTAACAGGCTCCTTTGCAGCATTATAACATTAGCTAAGAATCTGAAGGCCTTCAGAGAAAATAGATTTTCATAGTAGTGATGGCTGCCATCCATTAAGTACCTACCATGTGCTAGGCACTAGCTGGGCTAACATAGTGTTATCCCAGTTATTCCTTTTTTGCAGTAAATTTTGAAGATACCTTTATAAGGTAGGTGATATTATCCCCATTTTATAAATTAGGAAACAGAGGCTCAGAATGGTTAAGTAACTCATCAAGGTCACACAGCCAGCAAACTTCAGCATTGAATTTTAAACCCATGCCTGTCTAACTCTGGTGTTTGTGCTTTTTTTTTTCCTGAAACCACACAATTTGCATTTTCCACTAGGTGCTCTCTAAAACACATAATACCCTAATTAATTATAAGTTCCAGAGATATAATCTATATCTTTATTAACTGTCATTGTATAACTGGTATCCATCATAGCACTTAATAAATTGAATTAAAGGAAAAAAGGAATGAATTCCCCAAATTACTTTAGTCTTAGGCAAATAACTGTCAGTCATTATAACATCTAGTTTTCACTGACATAAGTTAGTGATGTTCGGCATGTGTTGGTGTGTCTTTGTTTGACACTGCTCTTTTGGGTAATTACAGCACTGTGATGAGGCTCTTTCATCTCTATTAGGCAGGCGCAAGTATCTACCACAGAAGCTGCATAGCTTTCACTTTCCTCTTATTGCCTGTGTTGGTGTGCTGATATATTAAAACTTGGTGCTTGTTCTTTGTATATGTTTTTATTTCATTGTTACTGTCTTATGTCCTTTCCCCTCTTGTATTGCAGTTCCCACATTTGTTTCTTTCTTGAAAGAAGTTGAATCTCCTTATGAAGTCCACGACTATATCAGGGCCTATTTAGGAGATACTTCTGAGGCCAAGGAGTTTGCCAAGCAGTTCCTTGAGCGCCGTGCCAAACAGAAAGCCAACCAACAGCGTCAGCAGCAGCAGCAACAGCAACAGCAACAGCCGCAGCAGCAGGTATAAAGCAACACAGTGTGTGCTGTACATGTGAACAGGAATGCCTATGAATGTTGAGTAGCCAGAGGAATTAAAAGGAATATTTCGTTTTTATGCATTCATTCAGTGACCAAAACTTTTCAAAATTTGTGTGGCCCTCATCTTTTCAAAGTACATGTCTGTAAATGTCCCAGTAGCAAATAGCAGAAAGTGTGTTCAGGGTACCTTAGGATGTTTTCCTGATTCATATATACGTTTTATTCAGACTGCAGATCCCAACATGACCCATAAATTTGGTATATCTTGAAAACTTAGCATCTCCTGTGTCTTGCAATGTTATTGCTTATGTGGCATGACAGGTATTTCACATGCTGTTGATGGGGGTGTGAAGATTCAGTTGCCTTCTGTTTCTCGTTGCAGCTCTGTTCTATAACAGTATTCTGCAACCCTTTATTACAGTTCCTCAGGTTGTGGTGACCCCCAGCCATAAAATTATTTTTGTTACTACTTCACAACTGTAATTTTGCTTATGTTATGAATCGTAATGTAAATACCTGATATGTGACTCCTGTGAAAGAGTCATTTGACTACCCCTCCAAGAGGTCATGATCCAGGTTGAGAGCCACTGTTCTATAGTTTGAGTGACTAGAAAATTTACCGTACAGTCGTTGCCTCTATGGATTATACCCGGTTGACTGCTCTGAGCCTCTCGTTTACAGTGTCTAATCGGTACATAATTTTGTCTAAGATTTTGTTTAGAGGCATTCTTTATATGTTGATTCATTAACATTGATCCTCTCCAGTGCAGCTGTCATTGTCACTAGTACAAAACTCACCTGCACATCTTCTTCCTAAGATGTAGTACAGTCTTCCTGTGCTCAGGAGCATCTATCTGATAGCACCTAAGTGCTGGACTCAGAGGTCGTAACAGTGAAATCACTCACAAGAAGAAAAAGATGTGAAAACATTGTGCTAGATAACTAACTGGAAAAAAACACCTGCCTACAGGGTGTGAACTGTAGGAAGTAGGAAGGTGGATGATCCCTTGTCCCTCTTTAGTGGAAAGTGTATGTCTTGGGTGTTAAAGATTCTTTTGCCTATCTGAGCATATGTGTGCCCAGAATGACCATTTACAAAACAGCAACAACAACAACAAAAAAAAACCGTAAATCAAACAAACAATTCATTGAAATTTACAGAAGTGAGGTCTTTGAGGGTTGATAGTTTACATTTTCTGAAAGACAGGTTGGCAGGGTCGATAAAGAGGCATAAAAATACTCATATTCTACTAGAGATGATAACTGTTATAGATCACTTCTGGAGATATGGAAGATACATTGTAGCACAAAGCATTTGAGATCTAATTGTGTAGAGCAGACAGATAAATTAAGAGGGAATGGCCGGTGTCTGTACCACAGCATAGTAGAACATGTGTCAGGGCATTGCAGGAGCACATGGTATGAAGTGGTGCAGGAAAAATGGGATGGTCTCCTCTGTCGGCTAAAACAGCAAGGAAATGCCCCCATATTTTATGTGCTCACGGACCATAGGCACAATGCTTTCTGTACTTCTTCCTTCATTGCTACCACCTGATCTTTGAGCTGGCTTCTGAAAGAAGTTTCTCTAATAAAGACAACAGTTAAAAAAAAAACAAAAACAAAGGATTAGTGTACTGTTTTGTACTCTAACCAGTTGGCAGAAATATGGGGGCAATATTTTGGTAATAAATCCCTTCTGGGATTGCCAGTGTGAATAACGTGTATGACTTCAATCTTTGATGGTGAACTGCCAGCTGGTTTTCAGCTTGTCTTCTGACCTGTATACTAGAGAACAAAGATACTTTCTGCTGTGAATCAGTCAGGTGCATGTATTGTCATAGTGTTGAGGCTTGTTGAAGTCAGATGCTGTGTATTCCTTTTCTTAATGGATGACACAGACACTATATCTGCTAGAAAATTTAGGACAGCCATTCTGGTATAGTTGAAGTGAAAGCCGAAGTTCCAGGAAGAACTTTGTAGAGATGCCAGGCATCAAGTGGAGTTTTGTAAATGAGAACTTAACGGTAGTTCAATGGCCCTCTCTCCGTTTCTGTATTGCCAGTACCGGTGTAGGTTTTTTTTCTTAAGATTTATTTTTAAAATAACTTTAAATTATGTATACTTTTGTGTCAGTGAGTATGTGCACATGAATGCATTAGAAAGCAAGCATGAGATACCCCTGAAACTGGAGTTATAGGCAGTTTTAAGATGCCTGATGTGACTGCCAGGAATCAGACTCAGGTGGTTATCGGGTTTTTTGCTTTTCCATATGAAGTTGAGTACTGTTCTTTTGAAGTCTGTGAAGGATTTTGCTGGGTATTGCATTGAATCTGTAGATTGTTTTTGGTCAGATTGCTATTTTTATTATGTTACTTCTACCTACCCAAGAGCATGGGAGATCTTTCCATTTTCTGGTGTCTTCTTCAGTTTCTTCAAAGATTTAAAGTTCTTGTCATACAGGTCTTCCACTTGTTTGGTTAGAGTTACTCTGAGATATTTTATGCTACTTGTGGCTATTGTGAAAGGTGATGTTTCTTTGATTTCTTTCTCAGCCCACTTATCATCTGTGTAAAGGAGGGCTACTGATTTTTTTTTTTGAGTTAATCTTGTAACCTGCTACATTACTGAAGGTGTTTATGAGTTGTAGAAGTTCCTTGGTAGAATTTTTGGGGTTGCTTAAATAAAGTATCATATCATCAGCAAATAGAAGAGTTTGACTTCTTTTCCAATTTGTATCTTCTTGATCTCTTTTTGTTGTCTAATTGCTCTAGCTAGAACCTCAAAAACTATATTGAATAGATATGGAGAGAGTGGACAACCTTGTCTTGTTCCTGATTTCAGTGGGATCGCTTTGAATTTCTCTCCATTTAGTTTGATGTTGGCTGTTGGCTTGCTGTATATTGCCTTAATTATGTTTAGGTATGTTCCTTGTATCCCTGCTCTCTCCAAGACCTTTATCATGAAGGGATGTTGTATTTTGTCGAAGGCTTTTCCAGCATCTAATGAGATGATCATGTGTTTTGGGTTTTTTTGTTTGTTTGTTTGTTTTCTTCAGTTTGTTTGTATGGTGGATTGTTTTGACAGATTTTTGTATGTTGAACCATCCCTGCATCTCTGGGAAGAAGCCAACTTGATCATGGCGGATGATGTTTCTGATGTGTTCTTGGATTCAGTTTGCCAGTATTTTATTGAGTATTTTTGCATCAATGTTCATGAGTGAGATTGGCCTGTAATTCTCTTTCTTAGTGTGGTTTGGGTATCAGGGTAATTGTAGCCTCATAAAAAAAGTTTGGCAATGTTCCTTCTGTTTCTGTTATGTAGAACAACTTGAGGAGTATTGGTATTAGTTCTTTGAAAAGCTTGTAGTTTTCTGTGCTAAAACAATCTGGTCCTGAACTTTTTTTTTTTTTTTTTTGGTTGGATGACTTTTGATGACTGTTTCTTAATTTGTTTATCTGGTCTTGATTTAATTTTGGTAAGTGATACTTATCCAGATAATGTCCATTTCCTTTCAATTTTCCAATTTTGTGGAGTACAGGTTTTCAAACTACAACCCAGTGATTTTCTGGATTTCCTTCATGTCTGTTGTTATGTCCCCCTTTTCATTTCTGATTTTGTTAATTTGGATATTCTCTCTCTGCCTTTTGGTTAGTTTGGATAAAGGTTTGACTATTTTGTTGATTTTTCTCGAAGAACCAACTCTTTGTCTCATTGATTCTTTGTATCATTTTCTTTGTTTCTATTTTGTTGATTTCAGCTCTCAATTTGATTATTTCCTTCCTACTAATCCTTCTGAGTGAGTTTGCTTCTTTTTGTCTAGAGCTTTCAGGTGTTCTGTTAACGCACTAGTGTGGGATTTTTCCAGTTTCTTTATGTAGGCATTTAGTGCTATGCTTATGAATTTTCCTCTTAACACTACTTTCATTGTGTCCCAAAAAATTGGGTATGTTGTGCAGTCATTTTCATTGAATTTTAGGAAGCCTTTAATTTCTCCCTTTATTTCTTCCTTGACCCATTGATGATACAGGTGAGCATTGTTTAATTTCCATGTGTTTGTGGGCTTTCTGGAATTAATATTGCTGTTGACGTCTAGTTAAAACATGGTGATCTTATATGATACATGGGGTTATTCCTTTTTTTTTGGTATCTGTGGAAGTTTGCTTTGATATCTAGTATGTGTTCAGTTTTTGAGAAGGTTCCATGAGGTGCTGAGAAGAAGGTATATTCTTTTATGTTTGGATGAAATGTTCTATAGATGTCTGTTAAGTCCATTTGAGTCATAACATCTGTTAGTTCCCTTATTTCTCTGATAATTTTCTGTCTGATAGACCTGTCCAGTGGTGAGAGTGAGGTGTTGAAGTCTCCCACTATTAGTGTGTGGGGTTTAATGCGTGATTTAAGCTTTAGAAGTGTTCTTTTACATATGAGGGTGCCCTTGTATTTGGGGCATAGATGTTCAGTATTGAGATTTCCTCTTGATGGAATTTTTCTGTGACTAATATAAAATGTCCTTCTTTCTCTCTTTTGATTGATTTTAGTTTGAAGTCTTTTTTGTTAGATATTAGGATAGCTACATCCGCTTGTTTCTTAGGTCCATTTGATTGGAAAAATTTTTCCCAACCCTTTACTCTGAGGCAAAGTCTGTCTTTGAGGTTGAGGTGTGTTTCTTGTATGCAGCAGAAGGATGGATTCTGTTTTCGTATCCAATCTGTGTCTTTTTTATAGGTGAGTTGAGTCCGTTTATATTAAGGGATAGTAATGACCAGTGATTGCTAGCTCCTGTTATTTTAGTTTTTGTTGGTGGTGATGTTATTATGAGTGGTTTTTCCCTTCTTTGGGATTTGCTGCTATGAGATCATCTATTGTCTGTGTTTTTGTGGATGTAGCCAACTTCCTTGGGTTGGAGTTTTCCTTCTAGTATTTTGTGTAGGACTGGGTTTTAGGTATTGGTTAAATCTGGTTCTGTCTTGGATGTTTTGTTTTGTCCATCTATGGTGATTGAAAGTTTTGCTGAGTATAGTAGTCTGGGCTGGCATCTGTGGTCTCTTAATGTCTGCATAATGCTTGACCAGGGCCTTCTGGCTTTCATTGTCTCCTTTGAGAAGTCAGGTGTAATTCTGATAGGTCTGCCTTTATATGTTACTTGGCCTTTTTCCTCTGCAGCTCTTAATATTCTTTCTTTATTCTGAACATTTAGTGTTTTGATTATAATGTGGCGAGGGATTTTTTTTTTTTTTGATCCAGTCTTTTTGGTGTTCTGTAAGTTTCTTGTATCTTCTTATGCATATCTTTCTTTAGGTTGGGGAAGTTTTCTTCTGTGATTTTGTTAAATATATTTTCTGTGTTTTTGAGTTGGACTTCTCCTTTTTCTATCCCTATCATTCTTAGGTTTCATCTTTTAGCGGTGTCCCATATTTTCCGGATATTTGTTTTAAGCTTTTGTTAGTTTTATTGTTTTCCTTGACTGTTGAGTCTGTTTCCTGTATTGTATCTTCAGTCTCTTGTATTCTGCTGTTAATGCTTGTATTTGTGGTTCCTAATTGTTTTCTCATAATTTCCATTTCTCTAATTCCCTAGGTTTGTGTTTTCTTTATTGTCTCTATTTTGGTTTTCAAGTCTTGAATAGTTTCTTTCATTTGTTTGAATGCTTTTTCTTGGTTTTCTTTAAGGGATTTGTTGATTTCTTCCAATTTTTTTGTTTGTCTTTTCCTCCATTTCTTTGAGGGAATTTTTCATTTCCTCTTTAAGGGCCTCAAACATTCTCCTGAAGTTATTTTTATGTCATTTTCTTCTGCTTCATCTATATTGGTTGTTCAAGTCTTGCTATTGTAGGGCCACTAGTTTTCATTGGTGTCGTGTTGCTCTTTGTGTGTTGAATGTGTTCTTACCTTGTCTACCCATCTTTTCCTCCGATTGGTGTAGTTGGGGCTGTGTCTCTGGTGATCAATCTTCCAGGTGCTAGTGGATCCAAGGCTTAGATGGTTGCTACTTGTGGTATAGTCAGGGCTGCGGTTCCAGTCACCCTGGAGGTCACTTGGTGTTCCTAGAGGAACACTGCTTAGTGCTCTGGGGGTTTTTCAGGCCTGCTCCCTCAGTGGTGACTCCCTTGTACCTGCTCCTGTGGAGGTCATTGCCTGGGTCCTGTTGCAGCTAAGGTCACTGGCTCAAGCCTGCTCCTGTGGAAGTTGCTGCCTCTGGCCTGCTCTGTTGGAGGTCCCTGACTCAGACCTCTTTATCTTAACTTTTATTAGCACTTCCCAGCTGGTAAGAGAGTAAATACTTTTTGGAATTGGTTCTGTCTTTTCCCTGGGTTCTGGAGATGAACTCAGGCCTTCAGACTTCTGTGACAATACTTTTGCCCTGTGGGCTATCTCACCCAGGATTTTTCTTTACAGACTCAACACTTGATAAGGCAAAAGCAAGCCACCCATTCTTAGAGCAGCAGTCCATATCCATATGCACTGTGTAATTGTAGTTATGCTGTTTTGTTTCACAGGACTCTGTTTGGGGCATGAACCATAGTACACTCCATTCGGTATTTCAGACCAATCAAAGCAACAACCAACAATCCAGTTTTGAGGCTGTGCAAAGTGGCAAGAAGAAGAAAAAACAGAAGATGGTTCGAGCAGATCCTAGTTTATTAGGTGAGGATGAGCCTGGAGTCTCAGCCCGGGTGAGAGGAAGGTTCGGGTGATGCTAGCAACCAGATAAATTGCTACCAGATAAATTTCATGTAAGGATTCATTTTATTAACTGGCCTTAAGAGAAGTAGCCAGTATTTCCTAGGCATGTAGATTCAGGTGTGTGTGCCTCATGTGCTGGGACAAGCAAACTAATAATATTATGGTCCTTCAAATTTTAAAGTGTTGCTTAGCATTTCATACAAAAATAATGTAGTAGTTCAGAAGTTCTGCTGCTGCTTTGTGCTGGAAGCAGATATTTAAAGAAGCAGTGCTTGTTACATCTACTTACATGGGTACTGAGTGACTGCACTGCTAGGACACCCAGTTCTCCTGGTCCGTGAACTAGGGCTCAGGCTTCCTCTTCTGTGGTAGACACCTCCCTGGCTGGTACTGAGGACTATTGTCCTCACACACAGCTTCCTAGAACAGCAGGATCCTAAATTAGGTTTAAAAGACTGATAGGAATGGTATTTCATAAATAATGAATTTAAATTGCTGTATTTCTTAAATTGGCCTAACAACCCGCAAGTAGTGATGAAAATGAAATTATTTTCTATTTTTGAATATGAAGTTAATTTACTTGGCTGTCATAGAGTCCTTTAGAGTGTTAATATCAAACACTGGTTGAAAAGTATAAAATTCTGACAGAACTAGGATGAACAGGTTTTTTTTTTTTCCCTTTTCTTTTTTTCTTTTGGTTTTTCGAGACAGGGTTTTCTATGTTACAGTCCTAGATGTCCTGGAACTAGCTCTTGTAGATCAGGTCGGCCTTGAACTCACAGAGATCTGCCTGCCTCTGCCTCCTGAGTGTTGGGATTAAAGGTGTGAGCCCCCACCACCTGGCTGTGAACAGTTCTCTAAATAGCTCTAAGAAGTCCTTGGGATTTGGCTTACAGGTATGTGAGGTTCTCTACAGACGTGACCCATGTTGGTCCAGCTGTTCATGTTTGTTCTATGCAGTATGCTCTTGGTCTTCTCCCATGGACTCCAGGAGACATCCCTCAGTATGGG
Organism: Ondatra zibethicus; assembly: GCA_004026605.1. NCBI lineage: Eukaryota > Metazoa > Chordata > Mammalia > Rodentia > Cricetidae > Ondatra > Ondatra zibethicus. Next base: position 5,830 of record PVIU01004900.1, on the reverse strand, counting down.
CGTGGGAGCTGGGTAGGTAGGTCTTAATGGCTCCATTGCCCTGAAGGGAGGAAACCAGCACTGAAGGACAAAGACTGAGAAGTGCTGAGGGGCCTCACTTGGGCAAATGAGCTTTTCATGTGAAAATCACTGCCTACTTTAAGCCTCTTTCTGGGAATTCCTGTGTTTATTCATTTTCATGCATTACTTTTCAATGTGTGTATTCCCTGTTAGAGACCAGGAAATTTTTTTCCATGCACATACTAGAAAAATAGGTTTGAACTGGATTTGTAAGTATTCATTAAAAGAGCAGATTGAAAGGGGACGTTCATTCTGAAGCAGACCAACAGAGGGAGCCCCAGCCTCGTCTCACTTCCAGGTGTTCTTCACTCTATTCTGATCATACTAATTTTAAGGGATCCCAAGTGGCCAGTGTAAACCATTTGGAGGTGATAAAATATACCCTGCAGTGTCCTCCCAGTCAGTCTTACCTTTCCTATAGAGAATGTCATAAGCAATGCAAGGGTTCTAGACCTCATAGAAAATGGTCTGAGGAGCTGCAGAGTAGGCAAATTCCCTTTTCTGTTGCCTTGCCTTTCATGGCACCCCAAGCCTGTTGTGTTCATGAAGTTGGGAGGCTGAGTTTATATTTGAGCTTTTAAATCAGTTAAGTTAGATCATGTCTTCTAAAAAGCCTCGCCTGGTAATCAGGACATTATAACGTCAAATAATCTTTCTCCACAGGTTTCTTTGCCTGTCTTGATTGAAATTAGTTGATTTTAAAATTACGTTTCTTTCCTGTTTCATGCAACTCTTTGTTTCTACCTCATTTCATTTGTTTGTGACATGAAATCAGATAAATCTGATTCAGAATAGAGTTAATAGATTATAGGCTATATTGGTCTTTAGGTTTTTAGACTTACCAAATAAAACCTTCATCTCAAAGATACAAACACTAAGCCTTTCAGTATTTCCAAGGGAAAAAGCTTTTGCGGGCGGGTTATGGGTACACAGTTGCTGTTTGGGACTTTGGATGAGTTTTGCGTCCTTGCTTCTTCCTTGTTCAGCTTTGTCAGACAGTAGCTTGTCCCACAGCCTTCTTGGTTAGTAAACATGCTTGTCTATTTTTTTCAAATCTTATTTTTGAGTCTGTTAATTAAGCTGTTTTATTATGTAAGGCATTTTTGTTTGTTATTGGAACATTTCAAATGTGTACTTATTTGAAAATTTGACCACTGAAGTACAAAACTGAAGGTGTGAAAAAGCCACCCAATACCAACAACCTTGTTGGAGTGGAGGGCGTCGCCTGTTTGCTTTTGGTTTTCACACAGCACCTGAAACAGTTGAGGATTCATCTAGGGCAGAGGAACTGGAAAGCTTTCTGGGGGTCATTCACTCCCAAGAGGCCTGTTCATTAAATTTGTATCAACTTGTGATTATGGATTTTCTTGGAAAAGTTCCTTCATGTGACCACTAGCATTAGGTCTTCTAGCATTGCAGTGTTTGTGGACCATGTCAGTGATACTTCTAGGCTGATTCTATTCCAGTTTGATCAGAGACCCCATTCTGCATAGGTCTACTTGCTTGCCTTCCTTTCTTCTGTCTTCCCTCAGTGCCCAGTTTAGTGTAAATCTTAAGCATAAGAGACTTAAATTCCAGCCAGCTGCTTGATGTTGAGCCACTTGGCAGAACAGTCACTCATAAACTTACTTTTTCTTGTAGGGTTTTCAGTCAATGCGTCATCAGAGCGACTCAACATGGGTGAGATTGAGACTCTAGATGACTACTGAGTACCTGCCGCTGTGCCAGCCCTCCCTCCTGCCTAGTCACCATGGATTTTCCTCGTTGGACACAACTTGCATTCACCATTTGCTCTCTGTCACTCTGCAACAAATCACAGAACCAATCATCTCAGGCTTTTTTTTTTCCTGACCCCTTATGTCCAAGATTATTTTAAGTCACTGTTGGTGAGCATCTCAGACTGTATCTGAGTGGACCAGACCCTTTGTCTTGGGGGTAGCAGTTGGGATTGCTCCCCAGCAGGGCTGATACTAGCAGCACAGCACACATTCACTGTGTATTGGTTATATCTGCTGTCTCCTGGAAGTGGGTTGGAATCTGCCAATAGCAGGTTACTTTCTCTTGTCACTTTTTTTGTTGTTTTGTTCTCTCTCCCCACCTCTCTACCCTGCCCCCAATACAGGCAAAAGGTCTTAACTATTGCGGTCGTGAAGAGAGTTAATGGTTAATAGACATTGGCCAGCAGCAAATGCTCCCCTGGACAGTGACTTCACTTTTGCCAGAGCCAGGCAGAACTCTGCCTAGAGGTTGCATGGCCATTGCTAACTTCAGGATTACATCAGAGGCCCTGAGGGGGTAGTTTGTAGACTGGCTTGTTTGATGTTGCACACCCCTTACTCGTTCTTTCTAAATATCTTTCCAGAGAAAGGATTTATGTTTTCTTCATTAGATAGTGACTTTCCAAGCAAGCTGTGCTCTTCCCTGACATATTCCAACCTTACTGGACGAAGGAAACCCTATGGCCTGGGACAGGGACTTCTAATTTTCTTTTCATATAAAAACTGAACTCCCCCCCCCCTCATAAATATTTTTACTTCAAAGGACTAGGACCAGTTTATTTTGGGCCCTTCTGTGAAAATTTGTCTCGTTTAAGAGGCACCTTTACCATATGTATGAATTTATGTAATTTCAACTTAGATAGGGATAAACTTTTGGCTTCCGATAAAAGCTGGGAATTTCACCTGTTCCTCAGAGCACCATGTGTGTTTTGTCGTGGCCTCGAAAGGTTCTATGTAAAGATTCTGGGATGGCAAGTTGTTTGCCTTTTCTAAGAAGACAATGTACAAACCTGACCATCTTTAAGATCTTCATCCATGGAAACCACTATGCAGGAGGATGCAGTGGAATGGAGGGCATGGGCAAGAAAGGAGCAAGAGATCTGCTCCTACCCATTCACGTCAAGTAGAAATTGTACTCAAGCTCTATTTATAAGCAAACTGACTGCCTGCACCAAATGCCTGTAGAAATCACCTGGGATGGTCAGTCATACCTCGTGGGAGCTGTGGGCCTGCTGTGCCTGTGCAAGAGGTGCTGTGGTGGGCAGCTTATAGGGGAAGCACCTACCCTTTCATCATCAGTGCCTGGAGAAGGCTGGAGTCGCTCTGAGAGCAGTTTGGTTTTGGAGGATTATATTTGGTTTCTATTTTTATGATTTTGGATCATCATTCTCCCTATCCCTTCTTGCCTCTCTCCCTCCTAAAAGTGTACAATAACTATACAGAGACTGCTACAAACTTGTAAATAGTTTTTGGATCAAATAGCATAAGGAGATGGGGGACCATTAAAAAGTAAGACTCCTATTCTCCTTTGCTTTGTAAATTCAAAAGGGGGGTGGGGAAGAGGGATAGTTAAAATGTTTACAAAACTTTAAGCTCCCTCGGAACTTTTGCCAGTGTGGAGGAAAATAAAAAAGAACTTAAATAAAATGTGGTTGTGGTCTCTCTTGTACTCGCCTCTCTTGAGGCTGAGTTTGGCCTGAAACTCTTGCTCCTGGTGGCATAGACCAAGGCACTGGCAATGAGAAGGCAGCTGGGGCCCTCTGCCAGGGATGGAATGCTGACTGGGTCTGTGTTTACCAGATGAAGTGTGCTAAGTCTTCCTTTGTGCTGAGTTGTAGACTGGAGGCTGCCTTGGAACCACAGACCCTCAAAATGTCCTTCCCTGAACTCTTCTAAATCAAACTCTGCCTTTTGTTCCAGTAAGATAAAAAGAAATCTAAAACCAAATTGGGAGTCGAGTGGACATATTAGATAGAACAAAGCCATTTCAGTCATGGGACATTCCATCTGCTATCCGTTGGCTTCCCAGTTAGTAGAGAATACCACTCTTCTGGAGACATTTTTCATCTTTTGATCATGCTTTTTCATACTCTCTTTGCTCACTCTTTGCTCACTCTTACTTACAAACACCACTCAACTATCTAATATAAAATTATTTCCTTTGTTATTCCTTCAGGAGTTTTGGGGTGGAGGTTGTGCAGTAAAGGAAGGTACTAGGAATGGAACTCTGGGCATGGTGTATGTTAAGCTTACGTTCTACCACTGGGTGACACATCCAGCCCCTTACTAAGTTTTAAAGTCCTTTAGAAATTTAGAGGATTTCTTAATATATGCAAAGGGTGAGAACCTTTGCATATAACAAAATCTTAACTCTCGAATTCAGAGAGGTACACTATTGCATATGGTCTACATACATCTTCCACTGTACTTTTAAAATCACCTCTAGGTGACTTGAAATGCCTCAGTTCATGTAAATGTTATATAAGAAAATAGTGGCTCAAAAAGTGTAGATTCATTACTGGTGTTACTTTTCCCTGAATATTTTCCATCCTAGGTGAGTTTAACGTGACAGTGCAGAGCCTTCAGGTGCTGAGAACCAGCAGTATGTGTTTTGTATAATGTTTTTTGTTTGTGTGCATGTGTTTAAAGCAAACCAGTTTGATAGAGAATGTCCTCAAGGTAGGTCCTGTTCTGGTCAGTTGCTCTATAGAAAAATGTCAACAGATTGTCTTGTAACAGGCACCTCATTATGCTTTTTGAGAGTTGTAATTATTTGGTTGTGAATTAGGGAAGGAGTCATTATGTAGTCTCATGACTTCAGATGTCAGCTGGGGCTGCTTGCTTTATGATGGCTTAATGAGGTAGACATTTCTGGATTGGCTCTCAAGTAACTAACTGTCAGTTGGTGGCAGCAGGTTAGACCTCAGCTGATAGTTGCAGAAGCTGTTAACATTGGCTTTAGTGTGGGGGAGTGTACTTGGCAGGTGAGGGTAGGTCTCCCTCCAATTGGGTTGCCTGCTGTGATACTGTATTTGATTCCAGGGGCGGGAGCATGGTTTCTCTCCCACCCACTTTGATGGAAAGAGTGGCAAGGCCACATTGCCAAAGATTATATAAGTCATTTTGGGAGAGACTAGCATAAAGTGAGTTTATCTGTTTCATCAAGATTATATAAGTCATTTTGGGAGAGACTAGCATAAAGTGAGTTTATCTGTTTCATCAAGGACTGTTTTCATGTTATGTTGGGATTGGGGTTTGTGCTTTAAATTTCTAGATCATGAGGCTTTTGTCTTTCAATTTTTAAAACCGATGGATTTGTGTATACATGTGTCTGCCACTGTACACGTGTGGAAGTCAGATACTCTGGTCCTCAAGGCTTGCACAGGTGCCTCACCTCAGCTGAGGTATCTTGCCATCCTCTAAGTTTTTATTTATATATGGTGTGACTAATGCATACAGATAAACAACACATACCATGTGTATAGACTTTCCTCCGGGCCAGTCTGATGGAGTCATTTTCTCAATGTCATTTTATCTTTCCAAATGACTCAGGGTTGTGTCAAGTTGAGAAAACATGATCTACAGGCCAGTTTACAATTGACAGGCTTGGGTACATAGGTACAGCATCTCAAGTAAGGGGTAACCACTATTTTAGATGTCTTTAAGTTGATGCAGGGAAATGTAGCATGGCTTCCAGAAGGCTCCGTTTTAGCATTAACCTCTTTTTTTTTTCATACATTGTTTTATTTTTTCCATTCAAGAACATAATTAAAGAAATAAAATTTTTACCTTTCTTCCCCTTCTCCCAGTCCCCTCCCACTACCCCACCACCCCTCCTCCCTCCCCCTTCTTCCTTGAAAGAGGGCATGGTGCCCTGCCCTGTTGGAAGTCCAAGGCCCACCCCCATCCCTCCCGGCCTAGGAAGGAGTGCATTCAAAAAGACTCGGTTCTCAAAAAGATAATACATGCAGAAGAAATAGGTCCTGGTGTCA
>PVIU01004899.1:100000-120721 GCA_004026605.1 Ondatra zibethicus | reverse complement strand
GTTATGAATATTCTCCATGACAAATTCTATCAATTAACACACTAGCGTATTCTTGCTGGGTAGTAAGAGCTTCTTGATTAACATTAGAAGGTGTATATTTGCACACCACAGGCAAAGCCATTCCTTCCCCTAGAAAGGGAGAGAAGTTTAGAAAGGTGGGGGAGGGGTGTGGATGACTTGGAAATAACATGGTCCACTGCCCCCTTACAGTTTCTCTCCTCTGTGTTCCTTCAAAGACAATAAGGGTGTCCCCCTCAACATTTCTGTTTTTAGTCTTCTGGGGAAAACTTAGCTGAGCTGATGTCTCCCTTGGACGCTACTTTAGTTGTTCAGGAAACCCAAAGCTGAAAACTTGCCTTTTTCTAACACCCAAGACATTCAGTCATCTGGGAGTCTGGACAGTGAGGCTGCTGACCACATGTGATGGAGCTTCTAGAAGCAGGTCCTACTCCATTCCTAAGTCTGCCCAGAGCCATAGATGGCCCTGCCGGGATTGAGACAGCTGCAGCACAGGATAGATTCCTCCCCAAAGCTCCAGGGCGGAGCTCAGATCACCCCCCAGTGATCCATTCTTTGTAGGTCTGTTCCACACCATTGGGTCGGGAGGCTGAACACTCATCCCCCCACAGTTGCTGATCAGAGGATTCGGGGTCCAGCGCTGTCTCCAGGTCCTATGTCGGGGTCCAGCGCTGTCTCCAGGTCCTATGTCAGGGTCCAGCACTGTCTCCAGGTCCTATGTCTGGAAGCTCATGCTTTTCCTGTCTCACCATCCGCGCTGGTTTTAGTGCAGTTTTGTCCGGTACCAGTCTACCAATCTGGAAGACTCTAGTCTCAGGGTTGAAACTGACTAGCTGCCAATGACGAAGCCAACTCTCCACCTCCTCTTTTGACCTTGGTTAAACAGAATGAAGATGCTGGTTCCCAGGGGAGGTCACATGCTGCCTTCTTGCCCCTACCTTTCCTTCCCTGAGCGCAGACTTTTGGCCCCTACAAGGTTGAAAAGAAATGGATCGGGGGCTGGTAAAATGGCTTAGCACGTAAAAGCACTAGTTGCTCGCAATTGACAACCTGTGTTCGATCCCTAGAATCCATAGTGAAATCTGGGTGTGGTAGCACTCATCTCTACCCCTACTTCTCCTAAGGGGACATGGGAGGCAGATGAGAGGCAAAGACAGGATTATGTGGAAGCTCCAGCAGGGTCAAAAACAAGAGAGACAGAGAGACCCTGCCTAACCTAGGTAGAGAGAAGGCACCCTTGGGATCTGTCCTCTGACCTCCATCCGTGTGCTGTAGCATATGCACATGCGCACAAAATGATACAAATAAACATGAAGAAAAAGAGAGAAGCAGATCATACTTTAGCCCTGAGAGTGGGCGTGGCTTCACATATAAAGCCTGAGCCTAGAGACAGCCTCTCTCCCTCTCTCTTCCTCAATCCCAGACCCTGCAGACTCTTCAGAGTGCGCTCCAGCACTGAGATGCACCCTCTGCCCACCATTTTGCCTAAAACACCCGAACTGCAGCAACAGAGGGCCGCAGCCGCAGCGCTAGCCTCTGTCTGAGAACCCACCAGCGTCTCCCGACTCACGTGTATAGTCAACCTCCAGGTGACTGCCACATTGCCCTCCATCTGCACATGGCCACGGTTCGGCAACTGTCACTTAAACGACAGTCAGTCTGTTCCTTGGAATGGATATTATTGTGAGAGCATATGTGGACCAAGGCCCCTTAAAAAGTTCCAGCATCCCCTGCTACTATGGAGCCACAGTTTCCTTGGCCACACCGTCTGTGCTGTGTACTTCCTAACACGGATGTCCAGGGACATGCCCTTGTGCACCTATGTCTCAAGGTGCTCTTCTGACACTCGGGAGCAAATAGTGATTGACAGGGCTGGGTTCTGCTGCATTTCTGGTAAAACTGTGTCAGGAACGATTAAATGGTGAGGGCTGGAAAGGAGATGATGTCCCTCTCTAGAGACCATGTCTACATGCAACTGGGGTCAGTTTAGTGAAAAACACCAGTCAGAGGGGCTGTGTGATTGAACTGACTGCCAATTCCCCAGCCAAGGCAGGCAGCCTTGGGCTATGCGGGAGCAAGGCAGCCGGCCCTTTGCTTCCTTTCCATTTAAAACACATCTCAAAGTCTCCAGACCAGAGGTAGAGATTCAGTTCAATGTCTTTGGATTGATTGATTAATTTAAAGCCCCTGAGAGATCCTGTGGGTTCACAGAGAAAGCCAGACAAGCCGAGAATTTTCCTGTCTTCCTCAAAAGCGGGATGTTTCAGCCGCAGCCCCCTAATTGGAGATGATTTACAATTTTGTCTTGATCTCTGCATTGGAGAAGAGGATGCGTTGTCATCAGCGGTCACTGGAGTCAAAGCTTCCCAGCTGTAGCCTATGCCGACATTCCTATCTGGTCCCGTCCATGCCTGGAGCAGCGTCTGTGAACCACTAAGCAGGGCCTCACTGTTCTAACTCGGGGATCCAACAAGTCTTGGTAGCAAACATTAACTCTGCCCTGTCCCAACTGCCTAAGAAGCTGGCTGGAATTCTTCAAGCCTCAGCTGCCATGGTAGGAAGTGGGGATATGAATGAGTTGCTGAGATCAATGGTATAGGAAAAAGCCATGTAAAAAAAGATGTCCAATAAAAGGTTCCACTAATGGCTGGGGAGACAATTCATTTGGTACAGCTGACCTGAGTTTGATCCCCAGAACTCATGCTTGAAAGAAATCTTGCATGGTTAGTTGCTTACCCTTCCCGGCCAGGGGAGTCAGAGATGGGCTTATTGCCCTGGGACTTACCACCGGCTTGCTAGCCTCCCTACTTGGTGAACTCTAGGCTACTAAGAGAAAAAAACCGTGGAAGTCCAAAGGTGATCGTATGGTTGTATGACCTCCACATGTGTGTATGTACACACTCATGCATAACTAAGCCTGGAAGAACTGTCGTTGTCGTCCCCCTCACGTGAAAGGTATCAGTGATCATGAAGGTAACTATTAGGGAGCCAAGTGCAGTCTCCAAACAGCGCCAGGACAGTAGGGCTGACATGAACACAGGTGCCTGAGTGCTCATTCCAGATGTTCTCCTGGATCTTAATCGTCTCTGTGTTTTCCTGGAGAGATGCCTCCTTGTCATCCAGCATGGTAAAACGCCTGCCCTGTTGACTGCCGTAAAACACACCAAAGCCTGAATCACATAGTAGTCTCTGACGCAATCTATCTGCAATGTGGCTTCTCCAAGGTCTATGTGCATGGTCTAAGTCTCTCCAAGGGGGATCTCTCACCCTGCAAAGAGATCTCTGGCTATTTGCTAAGCTATATAAAGCAAGAAGAAGCAAGACATGCAGGGGTAGTGAAGGGGAAGAGGGGGGAGTTAGTAATACCTTACAAATTCAATTTGCATTCTCCCCTTGATGTTAGCCCAAACTGAATGAGCGTTTCCAAAATAAGCTGGCCTTTGAAATCCTCCTGCGTGATAGATGGCCTTACACATTTTAAAACACCACACCTTTAATAAACTAACCGGCACAATGTGGTCTTAACTGGTTCTAGAATATTCTGATAGCAAAACATTTTCTGTTTCTGGGCCAGAACTGGACATTTCTTCTTGGGAATATGATGTTTGAAAATCAGTTCCTCCTATTATAGATTTTCCCCTCAGCTTGTAGAAAATCCATGATTCCCTAAACATTGGTCTTTGAAAGCACATTGACTAAAATCTTCATGCTTAATTCATGAAGCACAGTCTGGAGATTAGTGGAGCTGGACATAGACCGGGAATACTTTATCATATTCTAATAAGCAGAGGCTGAAAATTGCATTTCTAAAGCTACAGTATTAAAGGGCATACCGCAAAACATGACCCAAACATAACTCAGTAGTTCTACAGGGCCTGAAAAGGCTTTGATATGATAAAGTATGCTGACGATGAGAATAAACACAACTAGAAATTTTTGAATTTAAAAAGGAAAAAAGGAGGGGGCATGTGAAACTTGGCAAACATTTGGTATATTTATGGAATATATATATATTATAAACTCATATATTGTGATTCTTATAAACAAGTACGGACAACTGAGTCACGAGGTGGAAGATCATTGTAACACCACAGTGTAGGCATTTGGAAAGGCTAAAAGCATGAGAGATGGGAGAAAAATAAATAAAGTGAGTGTAATGATGTTAATTTAAAGGGTGCCAGAAAACTCTTTCTTAAAATAGGTCACCCCACAAAATAATGTGTGTGGTAGGGTCTGGAGGGAGAAGGCTTGATGGTACCCCCTGGTGCTTCTTATAAAATGGTGCAGTGTGAAAGACTGTCCTAATTCCTGCAACAGCCATCTACAAAAAGGAGGCAGGATGTAAAAAATAAAAAAATAAATAAAAATCAACCACTGAGTCCAAATGTATAAATCAGCAGTGTATATAATAGGAAGTGAAGCAGTTGGCCCACAGTTGGGGCTAATAGTATCTGATAGGCAGATGGGTAGACAGATGGATACTCAAAGGAGCGAGAAACCAACAGAAACAGGGTTAGATGGAAGGAAGGAAGGAAGGAAGGAAGGAAGGAAGGAAGGAAGGAAGGAAGGAAGGAAGGAAGGAAGGGAGATCCATGAGTAAGTGAGAAGCTAATGAAACAGGCCCCATCTCATAGGAGATCATAGGGACTTTGGTCCACCCCACTGAGCGCCTGCTGACTCCCGAGATGAACTGGCAACTCCTGAACCAGCATGCTCTGGGAGAACAAGGAGGAAGAACTCAGAGCAGAAGGGATGGTAAGCTGAGAACACGAGGGACCTGTCTTTAACAGCATCTGCACAGCTCAGGTGTGGATGCTACTTAGGCAACATGTCTAGTGAGGACGGTGTGAGGCAGCGGGGGCGAGGGGTGGGATGCTTTGAGATTAGACTGATGGCGTGTGGAATCCCCACCCTTCAAAGCTAGCCATCATCACTGCTGAGATCAGAGTGGAACGATCAGAGGCACCGGACTCCTGCTGAGCTTACGATCTTAGTTTGATGGGTGTGCTTTCTCTGTGCTCTCTGCATTCAGCAGCATCTGTCCTCTTCCTTCTAGGCCCTAGATAACTCCCAGCTGAGTTGCCTCTGTGAAGACTTCTAACGACACAGTCTGGACTTTCACACCAGGAAGTTCCATAGCTTTGTCACCTGCCCTTCAGTTGGCTTGTCCTTCCTCATCTCTGTGTTCCCACCAATCTCAACTTGGAAGTTATGTTAACACCTAAGAGGCACCTAGCTATTCCCGCCCTGGGTTCCTTTGGCTCCCCTGTGCCATCCCACATCCCACCATAACCTTGTTAATCTCGGTCAGCACACACCTTCTTCTGTATGTTACAGGCTCTCAAGAGGTCATGACCCTAACAAGTGACCCTTGTAAAACAAGGCCATTAACAGAACGCTTCGACGAAAAAGAAGGAGCAGAAAGAACAAAGAATGAAAAACTGCCCGTATTCCCAAACGTGGGACCACCACCTGCCTGGCACAAACACTCTTAGTCTACACATGACGCCCTTCAAACACGAAAGTTTGAAGTTACTGCAGTCAGTTTTGGGTCAAGCAACCGATCCACTTGGGCTGGGTTAAGGCATCAGGTCTCCTCACTGGCTGGTCAGGAGGAGGTGGCTCTTCTCTGCTCAGTGTGAAGGACACTGTTTATGCCTGCTAGGGGGTCAGAGTGGGGAAGAGGGTAAATTAAGGACCTCACCCTTGAGACATGCAGCCTCGGAAACAACCACAGGAAAGAGTGCGAGAATGCCTTTTCTGCAAAGGTGTGGCCTGCCCTTGTTCATGGTCCCAACCAAAACACTCTTCTGCTGGATGGAGGCAGGGGTCCTGTGATTGCCACCTGGGTGTATGACAGATGAGAGACCCTGAGAAGACTGTGAAAAGCATGTGAGAAATGACAGGCGCTGGTTCCAGAGTCAGCAAGGAGAAAAGGATGCATTTCCTGTTGTTGTTGCCTTTGTGATCTCTCTGAACCCGGTGTTTCCCAGCCGTCTGGGACTCTGCTACCTAATTCCAGTTCTACTTTGGTGGCCATGACGGGAGTGAAGGACATGCCTACACCCTTGGTGGCTGAGCTCCTGCAGCCGGCCCCAACCTTCTGATGGAGCCTTCCTCCCCCCAGACATCTCTGGTTCCCTGGGCACTAGCTCTTTGACAGTGAGGCTGGGGTTGCTGTGAAATGAAATCTCAGCTTCCCTGAGAGACCGGCTCTTCTTCTTCTCTTAATTATCATTCCTTACTTGCAAGATGCATCGGCTGCTATTTAAATAAACAATGGGGGATTTGGAACAGAGAAACTATGGAAATGAAGTTGCTTTAATTTACATCCCTAGGGACCAGGGCTGTGGAGTTCTGTGAATGCCAAATAAATAAATAAACACTTAAAAATAAATGTCAAGTTGGGGATAGCCTGAGTTGTAAAGGGGACAAAGGAGCCAAGGGTGGCCTGTGCAAATTAGATCTTGCACTGAGCATGTGATATCCAGTGCTCCTTCACAAGTGGAAGACAGAAATGCAGTGGGAATATCAGCCCCTTAGGGCAACAGAAAGGAAAGGAGGTGGGGATGTTAAAACCTTGTCAACATATAGTGGGGTGTGGCATGCTCCGGATTTGGACTTTCCTTAGAGTTTTGGACCATGGATGGTGGGCTGAATCAACTTTATGCAGCAAGACTAACCAGGCTGAAAGGCTAGGAGATCCTGCCTCAGGCTTCTTTGTCCAGAGTCAGGTCAGAGAGGTCAGGCTTTTGCCAGCACACATGCAAAAGGACGCACTGGTTTTGCTGCAGTGGCCGATCGCAGAGGAGGAGAGTCTAGGGAAATCTCAGCAACTGTCTTTGCATGCTGCGTGGGGTAAAATGAATCCTTGCATACAGAGATGTCCATGAGTTAGTTTCATATATGGGGTTAAAAAGGCCCCAAGGATGCCAGGAGCTACAGCCGAGGACAGTTTAAAGGATGGGCATTAATAAGACAGAGGCAGGGCACGTTGGGAAGCAGCGTTATGAAGCTCTTGCTGGGGACTTTATGAGTACTGTCGAATCTCATCATCAGATTGATCTTTTCCCATTCGGTGGGAAAGGAGGCTGAGACTTCCGCAGTGTTTCTGATTACACAGCTGGACATGCAATGGGATTCGGAGGCAGCTCCATCTCTCCAGCTGCCAGGGGAGAAACCCAGGGTGGTTTAGTTTGTTTGCAGCTTAGAGAAAAAAAAATGAATGAACCAGTCATCCCAAAGGGCCCCGACTGTCTCTAGCCCTCCTTCACCTCTGCTGGCCCCATCTCTGCTCCTCCGATTCTCTTTCTGTGTCAGTTACATTCATTTTTTTTTTAAATTTTTTTTCCTGCAATAGGCAGCCTTCCCCCGTGTTGCCTGGGAAGACACGAGTACATAGCAGTGCCAGGATGTGAACCGGACAGGGCATAGGTCTGCAAAAGCTCCCATGGTGCTGCAGGACAGGAGTCCCTGGGAGGATTCGCTGTCATGGCTTGGTGCATGCTCATTCTTCAGTCAGGCATAGGGCAGGGACTGAGTGCTGCATCTGGTCATACTTAGGCCAGATCACTAAGTCTGGCAGGGATGGTTGTGGTTCTGTGCTTCATGGCATGGTCTCTGTCATAAGGAGGGAGACAGGTGTGTCACAAAAGAGAACGCAACACTGGAAATAGTACCCGAGTGTCAGGAAAGATGATAGGCAGATAAAATACTAGTCACAAAAAAAAAAAACAAAACAAAACAAAAAATAAACAAAGCAAGCCAGGGCCAGTGAGATGGCTTAGTGAACACCTGTGCAAACCTGGGGGCCTGCATTCCTTCCCAGGATCCCTCACAAAGATAAACAGCGAGAGCTAAATTTGTTCTCTGATCTCTCCACACACACACTGTGGCTTGTGTGTACGCACACACACATGCACACATCATGGATTCACTCACAACAATGAATAAACATTTTTAATTGCAATAAGAATCCAAAAGAGGGGCTGGAGAGATGGCTCAGTGGTTAAGAGCATTGCCTGCTATTCCAAAGGTCCTGAGTTCAATTCCCAGCAACCACATGGTGGCTCACAACCATCTGTAATGAGGTCTGGTGCCCTCTTCTGGCCTGCAGGCATATATTGTATACATAATAAATAAATAAATATTTAAAAAAATCCAAAAGAATTAGGATGGGCAGTGTGGACCAGGTTGATGCAGCCTGTGCCCATGATGGCTACATGGTACTGCTATAAATTCAACACGAGGCTCAGGTACTTACTTAGCATGCATCTGGTTGAATCCCCAGTACACTTACACTGGGTGTGATCATTCACACCTGTAATCTTACTACTCAGGAGGAGGCAGCAGGAGGATCAGGAGTTCAAGGTCATACCTGCTAACGTAGCACATTTGGGACCAGCCTGGACAACACAAGGCCCTGTCTCAAAACCACAAAACAAACAACAAAACCCAGGGTGGAGAGATAGATCAGCTTGCCCCACAGTATGAAGACTTGAATTTGATTCCCAGATCCCACACATAAAGCAGGACATGGTGTTGTGCGCTTGTAACCTGGAGCTTGCAGACCCAACAGCCTAGCGTGCTGGGTGTGGCCCCAGTGAGAGAGCAGGTAGGTGGATGGCTATGGTGGGGAACGACACCCGAGGTTGATCTCTGACCTCCACGTGCACTTACGCACCCAGGTACCTACACACCCACGCAAACAGAAGGAAAAGATTGACTGCTACAGCCAGGCCCTTATTATCAGCAGCCATGTGTGCTGGCACATGCTCTGACCCCCTAACCAGGACATGTGACGCCAGGCTCCCTTTCCCGACTTGTCATAAAAGCAGAAAAGCAAGGCAAGGGACCTCTGTCCTCCTGCCTCATCTTCCCCCTCTTATATCAGTTACTCAGCTCCTGAGCATGTGCAAGCTCACATTTGTGCCCCTTTTGTCACACGCATAGTCTTACAGCTATAGTTCGATTCGGGAGTTCTCAGGGTACTGTTTCTAGTCCTCTATCGTTAAGTGTTGCCTTGGATGGTCAGCCTTCCTCAGACCCCAACCTGCAGCAGAAAACACCCATTTTTGACCAAGTGAAATAGAACCTGACCCCTAAACAGCCCACATGTATTCAAATGAAAAGGAAATATATTCATTTTTCCAGACGCATCCTTGACTAACATTTTTCATGCCACATGCTTCCTCATTTTCACATATGAGCATCACATATGGTAATACGGAGTGGCTATTGACTGCAGCGGAGGTGAATACCCATGCATATTGACCTCAGAGGTAAATATTGACGGAGACAAAGGTAAAATCGATGCTTACCTTGAGGGATAATAAATCTGGATATCTACTAAAATAAGGAGTCGATAGGCACATTGTTATAAACACTTACAGTTGCTGTCACTTGTGTGTGTCTGTACAGTGGGGGGCCGGTAGCTAGTCTCTAGAAAAATGGAGACAGAAGAGGTAGCTCAGAAAAGCCACTGTGGTGTCTTCTCGTCCATCTACAGGACTTTCAGTTCGGAGACCCACATTGGGTTTCTAAAGTAGATAACCCTAAGTATTGCCCCTCTGGAACAAGAGTTTACCCTGTGTCTCCCAGAAACTTCTAGAATTAGGGTGTTTATATTGGTTATTTCAGTCTCTTCTCCCAGTAATGGAAAAAAACTGACGCCATGATCTCCTCTGTAGAGGCTGGCAAGCCTGGCCTTTAGGAGACACACATCTCATTAAGTTTCCAAAGATGAATTCGAAACTCAGCTGCCAGCCTGCGAGATGGTTTAGTGAGTAAAAGCACTTGTCTTGAAGCCTGGAGTTCTGAGTTCAATTCTTGAAACTCACATAAAGGTAGAAGGAGAGAATCAACTCTACAGAGTTACCCTCTGACCTCCGTACATGTGCCACGTTACAATATGCTGATATATATACATCATCACCCCCCTGGCCCCCCCCACGCACACACAAATAACAGTGAATAAAACTCAAAAAAAAAAAAAGAAAACCAGCTGTCTGGTGATAAATCTGGAATGAGCTTTCCACGCCACAGTGTCTTGGTAATGAGAATCGGCCTTGTCGCCTGGTGATTGAGGTGAATGTCAGAGAAGGGGGAAGGCAGAAAATGGAGGGAATGAGGAAACAAACAGTCCCCATCTTGGCTGCTCAGGACAAGTGAGAATGAGGTAAGTCTTCAGTGGCACTGAATACCACACTGTCTGGGGTCAAGTCAGAATGGGTCTGTTGACAGGCTTTAGGGAAATGTTCCCTGGTTCCCAAGGGAGGCATGTGAGGCAAGAAGGGGCTTCCTCCACCCACAGGCTCTGTGATTACGGTACTGGGAACTGCTACAGCTGTTAAACAAACTTAAGAAGCAAAGCAGAAGCTGATCCTGTCTGGTCACCTCTTTGACTACCCGACCCCTCTCCTTTGGTGGGTGACACATACTTTCCTACTGTGGGGTGGAGGTTGCACTGAACATTGGGCTGCTACAGGCATGCAGCCTGGTTCGCCTCAGCCAAGCAGAGCGGGTGTCCTATCACTCTCTGCTTTATACACGGAGAGACAAGGACTTGGGAATGTCAAGGGTTGGAGCAGTCTACAGACTTGGGAAGCTGAGCTCCTGACTGTTTCTCTGCAGACGGACCAGCCCCGTGGCCCACCACAGGCTTCCAGGAGGACCTGCTGGAGATCCTGTACTGCAAAAGAAACCCCCTCGGGCTGGTGCTCATCCCCGCCGCTTGACCTTGCAAGCCCGCCAAGCATGCACAGGGCTCACCCTCTCCTCACTCTCTCCAAAAGCCTTCAGTTTTCAGACCCTTTCCCTGAATTGCAAGGTATTTCTCCAGGCTTTCACGTAGCACAGCAGCTACAAGAGCACCTGCCTAGGTCTCCCGACCCTGAGCTCTGCCATCTATCAATACACTTGGGGCTATGAATTTTCTTCCTCTAACCTGATCCTTGGAAAATCACACCTACCTCCCAGACTGGGACAGTCCTAGTTAGTCTTCAAAAAGCACCTCAGATGACATAAAGTTGAGGGGGTTCCCGGAACCCTTGGTGATCATCATTTCTATCCTCCACAGAACTTCCATACCAATAGGACATTTTCATGCTCTTCTTATTTTTTATTGCATTTATTTATTGTCTGTGTGTATGGGTGTATGTGTGTGTGTGTGTGTGTGCACGTGTGCGCGCGCGTGTGTGTGTGTGTGTGTGTGTTTGTGTATAGGCTCACACACTGTGATTTATATAGAGAGATCATAGGACAGCCTTGGAGAGTTGATTCTTTCTTTGCACTGTGTGGGTCTTGGGGAGTCCATCTTAAGTTGGTAGGCTCAGTGCCAAGTGCCGCCTCACTGTACTGGCCCTTTTATTAACAGTATATGATACTCTCTCACTTCCTCTCCCGCGTGCCTATCAACCATAGCTATTTTGCTATTTGGAAAATATTTAAGGGCAAGGTTTATATTTTACCTATTTCTATGATCCTTGCATCATAGAAGAGCCTGACACACAGAGGAAGATTAACATTCAAGTGAATAAACAATAAACTACATGTGCTGTCTCCACCAGTGACAGTCTTCTTGGGGAAATTCTGAACAATTCTGTGACCCCTTTGTGGTTTTCCATCCTTTCTCACCCTCCAACTATGAAGGGTTAACACCTTACAACTTTTATTTTACAAAAAGAGTTAAAAAATCAAGAAGAACAAAGTCAATGGACAGGTAAGTGAGCTAATACCAAGAGAAAGTAAGGAGACACACACTATAAACTCCAGCCTGATCCTTAAACTGTATCTATACACACACGTGCACAGTCTCATCTAATTATTGCTACCTCTCTGCCCATCCTGGAAAGCTATGTTAAACATCCACTTTTCTGCTGTAGCTACTTTGGGGTGACCAAGGTCCCCAGTAAGAGCTCACAGGCAGTGAGCTGTGGTATGACCTGCTCGGGTGGGCTCCAGTGTATCATGCCAGGAAAGCTGGAGAAATGGCAAGGAGCAGCGTGAACCTGGACCATTCCTCTGCAGGTGGACCAGTTCCCCCCCCAATCAGAGGCTTCCATGAGGATCTGCTGAAAATTCTGTACTGCAACCTGAACCCACTAGGAGTGGTGCTCACCTCTTCTGCTCGGCTTTGCGACTCCTCTGAACCAGGGAAGGAAGGAGTAAATTCATGATGGACTCGGAGGATATGGACAGACATGAGTGTCAATAAAATCACAATTAGGTGAATCAGATGGCCCAGCCACCATGGGGTTCTATCTAGGAAGATCAGTTAATGAACAGAATGGCCTGAAATGCTCTTCATTTGTGCTTTTCTGTTCGGCTTTGATTTTTACTTTACTTTCTCCCTCTTGCTTCCTTCTTGGCAGTTAGCACAGTAAGAAATTCTTTTAAAAAATTTTTTAAAGGTGTACTCTACATGTTCCCTGGTTCCCAAAAGAAATGCTGGTCTCAAACGCTGCCAAAACTTGAGTGTTAAAATATAATTGGTAGCCAAAGAGACTCACACAAGGACGGGAGAACCCTCCAGGTACCTGACAGGTCAGCATAGGTGGCTGACTTGGACGAAGTTAATGTCTGTCCAAGGTGGCGGTGCTCTCAGAGAGAGTTTTGCATACAGCCTACTGAACAGCACAGAAAAGGATGAACTAGGAAACCACTTCTTCCTGAGAAAGTCAGCTCTGCCTCCTTCCCCTCCTCCCTAATCTATTTCTTCTCCACTCCCATTTTCACCATCACTACCATCATCATCAACATCAGCATCACCATCAGCATCACCACCACCATCAGCAACGCAGGAATTCCTGGGCTTTTCTAAAGAGTCCATTCTGGATTTAGCTCTTTCTGCACCACATCACTGTTGGCTATAAAGTGATGCAGGCCCAGTGGGACGTCTCTGAATAAAGTCACGTGCCACCAAGCTAGGTGACCTGAGTTCAATCTCTGAAACCCACATGTGAGAAGGAAATAAACGACCCCATACTTGTCCTTAGACCTCTCTATGCACACTGTGGTGTGTAAACACCCACCCACATACATACACACATAACTTTGGTTTTCTGTATGTTTCTTTGTTTGTTTAACTTAGAGGGGCATTTCTGAGGCTGGAGAGATGAGCCAGTGAGTTAAGGCACTTACTACCAAACCTGATGGCCTGAGTTTGATCCCTGGAACCTTGGGATAATTTCCACAAGTTGTCCTGTGACCTGTACACATGGCCTGGCCCCCTCCCCCACATACACGCACCCCCATAAATAAGTAAATGGAATTGAACATATCTTAAATAACTGCAGTGATGCTAAATGAACTTGCAACATTGTCTAAGTAGCTGTGCATGGCATGAGAAGGTATCTGGAACCCTTGGCAACAATGACAATCCCATGAAGACTAAAGGTCTGAGGGACCTTATAGTCTCTGCCGCAAAGATATGCTCACCTGTAAAAGTGTACTAACACTTCCTCCGCATGGCTTTGGTAAGTTCTGTGATTCTAGCAATGAGAGGATTCTACTGAGGTTCATGGATCTGCACGGAACACCTTGAGGCCTGTAACATTCAGGGCTGGTGGGATGATTCGGTGGATAAAAGCCCTTGCTGCAAAGCCCGATGACCTGTGTTCGAAGCCTGGAACCCACAGTGGAAGAAGAGAACTGACTCCTGAAAGTTGTCCTCTAGTAGTAAGCAAATGCATGCGCCTGCTCTCTCTGTCTCTCTTTCAATAATTAATAATAAAATAATAATAATAATAATAATAATCACTAGAAAAAATAACCTTCAACAACCAAGAAAGGGCAGATTTTGCTGTTGAACAGGACTTTCTGACAGCTAGGCTCCCTAGAATGCAGTGTGGCCCTATCTTGTCCCCTAGGGTTCAGAATAAGCATTTGCCAGTGGCAGCCTCAAGAAGCCGGGCTGCTAATTTAATGCAATGGCCTGAATCTTCATTATCTGTCCTCAAAAGCCCGTGTGCCAGGCCTCCTGTTTTCCAAGTGCCCAACCTGTTCAATTTAGGGCTATTGTCACCCAGAGAGCACTTCAAGGCTTCCTCAGGAGCCGCCTCAAAGACTCCCTTTATCCAGCTCCCTGGTCAATCCTGACCTTACCTGTACCAGCACAAGGCCCGCAGGCAACAGTACTAAAGGTCAGGGGGTGGGACAATGCTAGGACAGTCCCCCTGCTGAGTTCATTTGTGTTATTGCTGCCACAACTACAAATGAGCAGCCTAAGTCCCCTGTAAACACGCCAACCCTTTCCTAGAAGGAGGTAGGGACTTGATTTACACAACCATGAATAAACAGCAGGAAATTGATGCTACCTAAGAGACTTAATGTTTCCTGACAGCAATGGATTGACTTTCCTTGGGACCCATTGCACAGCTACCAAGGAAGCCCTTGAGCCGAGATGGCAAACAGTACCAGATTGACTTCGCTGCCCAGGTCATGTCCACACAGAGCTCCTTAGAATAGGACAATGACACGACCAAGCAGTGTTCTAGGTGGGCCACTTCCTTGCCTCTGCTTCCCATTGCCAGTGCTGCAGAAGGTCCCCCAGGGGGGGTCAGTGCCAAAGACAGTGACATTTCTTCTGGTCAACCCCACTGTTTACGGTAATCAGGGGAAGACAGCGAGCAGACCGGGATGCCAAGTGATCGCTTGTGTTCGAGATAATCAATAAGACACTTATCTTGAAAGATTCATGCAAGTTTGGAATCAATTATGAATGGGATGATGATAAAACTCGATAGGAGAGTTGCTGTATGGGTTGTTTTTCAAACTCTTATCTGAGAGTTAGGCTCTGTTTTGTTGGTTTCTCTGAAATGTCATAAAAATTTTACAACGTGTGCTAACTACATTACATCATCACCAAACAGCAAGATTTCCACATACCTGAGTGGGTATTTCAAACTCATCCTATAGAATCTTGGGACTATTGAACTATGCAATTTATGGTTTCATACAGAAGTAAAAGTGTGGGGAGAACTTCCATCAAGATTAAAAGGACATGACGTGCGGTATTTGGTGAACACAGAAGGATCTGATCTGAGATGAAAGGGTCCCTACTTATAGGCAGATGACCTTCAGAGTATCACTTAACCTTTCTAAACCAAAATTCCCCATGGCAAAAAAACCACAATGGTATCTTCACCCTGGCAGTCTAGAAAAGCAGAAATAAGATTATTCTAGGCCCAGTATATCCCCCATACACATGAAAGCCAATAGGTGTTATTCATTCCCAAGGTCACCACTCTGTCTGGTACACATTGAATTTCAGCCCCTATTTCCTCACCTTTGTGTATGTGTATGGGTGCAGCATTGAAATATAGAGACAGGCTCTAACTCTAAAGCCCAGGCTGAACTTGAACTCATGATCTTTTTGCTGTAATCTCCGAAATGCTGGGATTACAGGTGCATAGCACCAACATACCCAGCCTGTTCTCTCACTTGTAACCTGGAGAGTGACTGTACGGTGCAAGGCTGGTTAGGGAAGTAAATTCAATAGTGAGTAATAGAGCATCTAAAACAGCAACCAAGAGGTAGATGGCAAGCACTCAATGACAGCTTGCATTCAGCAAGAGGCCCTAAACTGAAGAACAGGAAGCCTGCTCGTCCACATGATAAGGAAGAACACGGAGGCTTGGGCAGGCTCATCTTGATGCAGGTCACTTCAGCAGTGACATCATGAGGAAGCTGTGACAAATGTTCCAGAAAAGTGGGAAGGCTTGTAGCTAGCACTGGAGCAAAAGACAAGACGGTCCAGGAGTGGGGGAGTAATGCGAGGTCACTGTAACTGGCCCAGGTATCCATGACAACTGCACATCTGCCCTTGTCTGGGTGGGGGCAGGGAAAAGGACAGGAGCAAACTATAGTCAAGTGACTTGAAAGGAGGAACCAACTGAGTCCAAGAGTCTTGGTGACTGCCTTGGGAAAACAGAAAAGGAAGAATGCAGAATACCGAAAGCTTCCTCGGGGATGACAGACTAATGCCAAGTCCCCGTGGCCATCAAAACTCCTGCTTTGGACTCCCCAGGAGTGGACCCAGCTCTGGGGAGTCCAAAGCAGGACAATTCAGTCCTGCAACTAGCTCCCCCTCCCTCGTGGCACAGAATGCTGAAGGAGGCCCAGCTTTCTGGCCAGCAGCCAGGGTCCTGGTCTCCACACAGCACAGGATCCTGCCTAGGACAGAAGCACTGTCTCTTCCTGGCCCTAAATAGATCAACATTCGGCTTGAGCTTGCAGATGACATTTCATGGGCCACACTGTTTAAGCTGTCCCTGTGGTCAGAAATAGCCCGGGGGTGGCCAGGACCACAGCCTTGTAAATTGCACGCTATATTTAGTTCACACAGACATGGCTGAAGGATTTCTTTTTAGGTTCAGGTTTTGAGTAGCAGATCTGTAACTGCCTTTTGCAAAGGCCAGGGCTTAGGCCTGAGGAGAATGGGGAAGCAGGCCAAGTGATCAGGTCATCTCAGCCTTGCCACTTCTGTAACACCAGCCCTCGGGGCACTTCAGTAGTTGGAGAAACCGACGTTTCTGTGGAAGCTGGAGGAAATTTTCCTCCAGTTTTACTCTGCAGTATTACTGACATGTACTCAGATACACAGACACGGAGGGTTCTGCCTGAAGGATTTGCACATGTGTGCACATGGATGGATTCAAATCACCCGGGTAATACACAGCCTGCCAGAAGACTTGGTCTGGATTTCTGAGATCACCACCTCTAAGCAAGGAAAGCTCTGGTTTGACTTCTCTCACCTTCGGAAGCCAGGCCTGCTCTTGACTTTGACACAAACAGTGTCATCCAGTAGGTCCTCCTGTCAAGTGTGTAGCTTTTGACTTTGACACAAACAGTGTCATCCAGTAGGTTCTCCTGTCAAGTGTGTAGCTCTTGACTTTGACACAAACAGTGTCATCCAGTAGGTCCTCCTGTCAAGTGTGTAGCTTTTGACTTTGACACAAAGTGTCATCCACTAGGTGCTCCTGTCAAGTGTCTAGCTTTTGTCGCTGCCTCTCAAACTTCACAGTGCACATAAAAGTCACACTCCCCTGCCGTATGTGGGCTCTTACCAGATGCCAGGCTCAGAACAATCTTCCTATTTAGTCCTAATGTGAACCCAACAGATAAGCAATGTTATCCCAGCTTGACTAACGAACTGGGAGTCAACAAAGCTTAAATAGCGAACGAAGTACAGGACATCAGCATACGGGGGCTCCAAACCGAAGAGTTCAGATGCCAGAACGTTCCTCCTGGCCAACACGGATTCTTTGTTTTCTGTTTTGCAGTGCTGGGGGCTGAATCCAGAGGATCCCTCAAGTTGGGTAAGTGCTCCACTGCTAACTCTATTTCCAAAAATGAAAGGTTTTACTTTCCTTTCTGGTAGGGCTACGGATTGAACATGGGACCTCAAGCACACTAGCTAGACAAGTGATCTACCACTGAGATGCATCCCTAGCTTCAGTTAGCTTTAAAAAAAAAGTTTTTGAAATGTACATTTTTCTTTACTTATACATATGTATGTATGAGAGTTAAAAGGGCACATGGGGAGGCCAAGGGACAGCTTGTTTGAGTTCTTTTGCTCCTTCCACCCTGTCGGTTGCAGAGATTAAAATCAAGTCATCAGGCTTGGTAGCTGGAGCCCTCACCTGCTGTGCCCTCTCGCTGGATGCCCCATCAGCTTTTGACTTTTCACTAGGTAGGTAGATGACCCATGTAAAGTCTTCTGTAATAGTGTCTGCCTCACTGTCCATGGCCGCAAACATTAACCATGGAAATTGCGTTAATTACTGTTCCCACTGCTGTGACAAAGTGCCTGTCAAAATCCTTTAAGGAAGGGTTTCCCTTGGCTCTCAGTTTGAGGGGACAGTCAGTCATGGTGGGGAAGGCACGGTGGCAGGAGCGTGAGAAAGCGGGTTACATGAAGGAACACAGTCAGGAAGGAGTGAATGTAAGCGCTCAGCTTACTTTCTCCTTTTCATTTGGTTCAGGATCCCAGCCCATGGGAGAGCATGAGTCACATTTAGGGTAGTAGGGTTTCCATCTTTAATGCACCAAACATAGACACCCCCACAAACATCCCCCAGGCTTGTCTCCTAAGTGATTCTATTTTCTCTCAAACTGACAGTGGATACTAGCCCCTAACAATGATGGTAATAAAAGAAACGATAACGATGCTGCTAGGCCTCACATTAATGTTGAGGAATCAGGGATGATCAAGTTAGGCCAGATCCTAGACTTCAGGTTCTTATACCCTGCTGCAGAAGATACAAAATAAACATACAGTTATAATTGAATGCTGTAACCACAAACAGAGGGAACAGGTTACTGTGTGAATGGAGAAGCTTGGCAACGTTCAGAGACCGAGAAGGTGGCAAATCTCTAGCCGCATCACACTGCAGTGATGGTGCCCACAGACTCTGCTCTAAGGAAGCTCAATTGCACCTGCAGTGGACTCTTCAAAAACAGCCCTTCACAGGCAGCTTTGCCCTTTGACCCTTGCTTCTGCCATGTCAAAAACATTTAACTCAAAGACTCTGGCTTACCAATCCTACCTCTAGGGACATAGGTTCCCAGGTCTTTCCCCTATGCTCTGGCATCATTGTCATGCCACCGTTCGGTCTGTGTCAGCTTGGGAAGAAGAATGCGTACCCCTGACACTCGCAGCCTTTCCTAGGAGTTCTCCCCAGCACGCATTGCCACAAAGCCTGCAATCTATGTTCCATTTCATAACCGGAGATTCTGCTTCAGATAAAGCTCTTCTGGGCAGAGCCATTAGGAAAAAGTTTATTAGAAGATATCATGGTAGTCGTGATCTGACTCTGGGCAATCTGAGTTCTAGAGTGGGTGCAGAGAGGAGGCTCAGGGGTTGTCACCCAGAAGGGCCAATTCACTTATTGAAGCCATTGCTCTCTCTTTCCAGGCAGGGAGAAACTCAAGGTAGTTTCAGTGGCTCGGCCCACTTCTGCTGCTGACCCATAGGGCCTAGCAGCTGTCTGGGTGAAAAGACTTGGATACTAAAAAAACAAATATCTTTTGAAACTTCAGAAGATGCTCCAAGTGAAAAGACACACGAGGACAAACATTTCAGGAGCAAAACACCAGCTTTCTCCTACTCCTGTCTAATTCAAGAGCTCTGTACAGAGACAAGAGCGCTATGAATTTGTGCTTCTCTCCCTTAACTTGACATAAGTTAGATGTCCACTTGATGTACCATAAATGCTGAAGAATGTAACATCTCAAGGGCAGGGTCATTTTTTTCTCCCCCTCCTTCTCCCCCTCCTCCCCTTCTTCTCTTTTTTACATTTTATGTCACGTGTACCATGTGAGAACCTGACGCCCATGATGGCCATGATGGAATTATGGATGGCTGCAAAGCACCACGTGGGTGCTGGGAATCGAGCCCAGGGGCTCTGGAAGAACAGCAAGTGCTTAACCACTGAGCCATCTCTCCAGACCAAGGGCAGGGACCTTCTTTTCACCATCTCTGTGTATCAACATCATCAGAGTTCAGACACACAGTAAGTCCTCAGTACGTGAGTGAAAGGGCCTCACATAACTGACCTGGGAAAAGAGGTCACGGGGACATTTTACAGTCAATTAGAGAAGGAGGAGACATGAACAGAAGTGGCCAGAAACCAGTTTAGTTCAACTAGATGAAGACCTTTCTGTTAACTAGTTTACTATGAAGGAGAGGGTCCTCTGCTCTGCCACTGACTGAAAAAAAGACAAAACAGAGATGCCTACGTGAGGCTGAGGGTCCACTGGCCAACAAACAATGGACCAATCATCATTGGCCAATAGAGTGTCAGGAACAACCCACAACCTGTTGCACAGTCCTGTAATACTCAGTGCTCAAGATGCTGAGAAAGGAGGATCACAAATTCAAAACCCACAAGTCTGAGGGTCAATTCCCAAAACTACCTAAAGGACAAAAAAAAGAGAGAAAAAGCATATAGGTAGTATATGCTTTTTACTTAGCTGAATGTTTTAAATTCTCTCTCCCTCTCTCTGTATGTGTATGTATAATGCAAATGTGTACACATGTTCTTGTATGTGTGAACATGCATATGTATGTGCCTGCATATAGAGGCCAGAGCTTAGTGTTGGGAATCTTCCTCCATTGCTTTCTACCTTTTTGTTTTTGAGAAAGGGTCTCTAAATGAGCCTGGACCTCACCAACTCATCAAGGCCAGTTGGCCAGTGAGTTCCAGGGACCTTATGTTTCTGCCTCCCCAGTGCAAGACTACTTGAGCACATCACCACCCCTGGTGCCAGGGATCCAAACACAGATCTCCATGGTAGAGTGGCAAGTATTTTACCGACAGAGCCATCTACCCAGCTCTTCAGATTTTTAAAAAGTCTTCATCCAACGAAGTCTAACATTCTAACATACATTAAGTTAGACAGCAATTGACATGAGAATGTGACTTTTGGAAAAATAAATCTTGACATCTAAGAAGACACAAATCTGTCCTATTGATGAGGAACATACTCTGCTACGTTGCCATCTATGTTAATATAATTTTTATCTATATTCAACAGCCACCTCTAACGACAAGCATGACATAGTGCAGTAGCAATAGCCATCCAAAGTATAGATCTCACTTTCTTTTTACCTTCACCTGACACACTTTGGCCAGGTATTGACTACTGAGAAGCATTCTTCTGGCCGTAAATCCGATCAATAACTCACTCATGCAGAACATA